>JAKVIS010000397.1:0-76268 GCA_033119425.1 Bufotes viridis
GTAATGTCTCCTATACACAGACTTATAGGTTTTTTTTCAGTTTTTTTGTTTCCCAGACAACTTTTCAGTCTGAGATTCGCTTTTAAATGGAGAAAAGTACTGGCTGCAGGATAATGGATCTGAGACAGAAGTGGCTGAGACGGACGCCAAATGTTCATAACTGACGCACAGGATCTGGAGAATGGAAACATAACGCTGATACGAGCTCTCTCGTACTCGCCGTCAGTCTGCACCTACATTTTATCCGATATATTGATGGCATGGACCTTACTGGTCGCTGACGCCACACTTGTGCACATCACACATTTGTTATGAAATATATTGGAATAATATGCGTGCATCACTAAGGGTATCGATACTCCCTGCATATCACAGAGGGGAGCTCTGAATTAAGGTGCTTTTACCTTATCTCTGGCATATCCAACCATCATGGGCGTCAGAGCTCATCAAGACCTGCTCCTAGCAAAGTGATTGTTCCTTTGCTTTATACCACTGCTTCTGTATCAGTATCTTCCTTACTTCTCTGCTATTACTCTGGCCATCATTTAGTCACTTTCACATTGTTTAAGCCTATTTTATTCCCGTACCCTTAAATCCACAGTAAAGCAATATTTCTAAATCCATGGAACCACGTAATACTGCGATAAAGGGTCAACTTATACTTAACACTAGCTTTCCATACCGAGATATATGTAATGTCATGGCAACAATTAACCCTTTATTTCATTGTAGCTCTCAAAAGCCAGCGATATGAGAGAGCCATATAATATCAAAATAAGGATAAAGCAGATGGTTAACTCTTAATGTACAGACAGAAAATAGTCATGTGATATTAGGGCAGAGAAAACTCCCCATGATATCAATATATGGATTAACCCTGTATCTAGGACTGCGTAGCTGTGTCTGTGACCCTCGGGTGAGAATATAAATCACGCTCACCCTCTATCCATGTATATGAGTGAGAGTAGTAGTACCTTGTATGCGGCTAGTGTCTCATACCTCTGATCACAGCTTGTATTCACTCTCCTCCACCATGTATATGAGTGAGAGTAGTAGTACCTTGTGTGTGGCTGGTGTCTCATACCTCTGATCACAGCTTGTATTCACCCTTCTCCCACCGTGTATATGAGTGAGAGTAGTAGTACCTTGTGTGCGGCTGGTGTCCCAGGCCTCTGGTCACAGCTTTTATTCACCCTCCTCCACCGTGTATATGAGTGAGAGTAGTAGTACCTTGTGTGCGGCTGGTGTCTCATACCTCTGATCACAGCTTGTATTCACCCTCCTCCACCGTGTATATGAGTGAGAGTAGTAGTACCTTGTGTGTGGCTGGTGTCTCATACCTCTGATCACAGCTTGTATTCACCCTCCTCCACCGTGTATATGAGTGAGAGTAGTAGTACCTTGTGTGCGGCTGGTGTCCCAGGCCTCTGGTCACAGCTTTTATTCACCCTCCTCCACCGTGTATATGAGTGAGAGTAGTAGTACCTTGTGTGCGGCTGGTGTCTCATACCTCTGATCACAGCTTGTATTCACCCTCCTCCACCGTGTATATGAGTGAGAGTAGTAGTACCTTGTGTGCCGCTGGTGTCCTAGGCCTCCGGTCACAGCTTGTAGTCACCCTCCTCCACCGTGTATATGAGTGAGAGTAGTAGTACCTTGTGCGTGGCTGGTGTCCCAGGCCTCCGGTCACAGCTTGTGAGGACGGGGCTGAGGGAGCTCACTTTATAGGTTTCTGGGCTGGGACATGACAGGTGTGTCTCCGCGCACGAACAGCCCTGAAGTGCTAATTCCTGCGCTAGTCACTGTCAGACAGAAGCACATTAACAGCTCATGAGCAGTGAGAGCAGCAGGTGCCTGACAACCCAAATCCCCTGAAATCAAACACCCCCAACCCAGCGAAGAACGAACACGGCAGGAACTGCCCAGACTGGTGGAATTCCTATTAGTCGCAGATTCATCAGCACTAATTCTAACTGTAGAGACGCTGCTCACACACAAACGTCATGCAAATCCTAGCAGATTTCAGATGGAGATCTGGTCCGTGTGTTAGCGGCGCCGCCTGGGCTGACCCCAGCACAGAGATTTATGATACACCCAGTCCATCTGATGGCAGTACATGATGATGTCAGTGCAGTTTACTGCCAAAGTGGCATTACCACCTTTTTGCGCTCCTTCACTATCTGCTATGGTTGATCCTGTGTCATCATGTGTATTTATTCCAGAACCTGCATAATGTGTATGTATATTTCCTTGCAAATGACTGTTTAAGTGTAATGTGCCTGGTTTACCAGCAGATGGCGGCAACTATGACAGAGCTAGTTTATATAGAATGGAATTTGTCTTACCATTCTAGTCCACTATAGAGAGGGAGGAGTTCAATGTTAGTGAAGGTCAGAGTAGCTTATACCCTGTAAGGGGAAGCAGCAGGCGCTAACCCTAACCCTGCTGGACGAGCCTGCAGAAGTGAGAATAGAATGCCCTCTGCAAGGGGAAAGCTGTGTTCCAGCCAGCAGAGCCTGTCTGCCCTGTTGGGCCAAGAGACCAAAGCTGAATGCTTCCAAAGCCCAGGAAGAAAGATTTCCTGGATAAAGATAAAGAGAAAGATACAGATCAATATCAAGACAGAGTCAGACTACAGAAAGCTAAGTTGCAGCTTACAGCAGAAAGGAAAAGTTTCTATTTAATTCAGTCAGCCCAGCAGAGCTAGAGAAAGTGAAAGATGTAGCAGAGTCGAATGTGTTTGCCTGCCAGAATTCATGCCAAAACCTGCCGATAACCAAGATAAAGTTTTGCCCTGATGCAAGTGCAACGTCCCACTAGGCCACGCCTGGGGTATTACTTGCCCCTTAGGAGGTATCAACAAAATATGTCCCTCTTATAGAGCAAGTAATCGTGATGCCAGCTGCGGTTAAAAAGCGAGGACTTGGAGTCCGCTTTGTAGATGGTAATGTTGGTACCCAGGGGTAGGATTGCCAGAGTGGTGCAGGGTGGCCTACAGTCTCTGTAGATGTTATATACACCTGTCACGGTGTTCCTACCTGGATACGGTTGGATCCCAGACATGATGTGGTCCGAAGCAGTGCAAAAGGGTAGTTAAACTTGCATGATGGATAGGTAGAATAAATGGAGTCCAGACTTTGTAGTAACGTTGAACACAGCTTTACTTGGCATAAACGGTAATCCAAACGGTAATCCAAACAGTTTCCAAACGGTATCTTGGTCATCAGCAGGTATTGGCATTAATCTGTGCGGGCAAACTATTCTGCAACAATCTCAGTCTGCTATGCGGTAGCTCTCTCTCTCAGCTATGCTTGGCTGGGTAAATAGAAAACTCTTCCTCTTCTGCTGGAACTCAGCTTAGCTGTCTGTAGTCTGTCTCTTACTTTAGTCCTTAATCCTAGGAACTTCTTGTACTGGCATCAAGCTCGGTTAGCTTTGGAGGCAATGCAAGCCCAGGAGAGGACAAGCAACCATAAAGGACTTCAGAGGCAGACAGTGCTCTGCCAGCCAACACACAACCTTCCCTTACGAAGGGGTAGGCTAGACTGACTGAAGGAAATGTATATACACATTGCAGGAAGTGAGATTAAATATGAGAGATGACACAGGATTAGAGTTGAGTGAACACCTGGAAGTTCGGGTTCGCCTGGTTTGGCCGAACTCCACTGAAAAGTTCGAGTTCCGGACCCGAACTTGACCCTGAACCCGAACCCCATTTAAGTAATTGTGAACCCGAACTTTGGGGCACTAAAATGGCTCTAAAGTAATGGAAAGGGCTAGAGGGCTGCAAAGGCAGCAAAATGTGGGTAAGAGCTGGACAATTGCCCGGCGAACAAATGTGGATAGGAAAATGACTTAAAATAACATAAAATACATAGAAATGTAAAAATAATCTTGAACTAGGAGGAGGTCCATATGGAGTAGGGGGTTGAGGAGGCGGTGGACATGGCGGTGTAGGTGGAAGCGGTGGTGAAGGAGGTAGTCGCCAACAACACAGTTTTTGTTTTGTGTTTTTTTGTTTTTTAATTTAGATAGACCCCAAAACATTGGGAAATATAGAAATGAAAACAAAGAGAAAGTGCAATGGAGTATAACAAAGGCTATGTGAGGCCGGTATACATGTCTATTCTGCACAAAGGTACGGACAAGTCCTGTGGGATCCATGCCTGGTTCATTTTAATGAACGTCAGCTTGTCCACGTTGGCTGTGGACAGGCGGCTGCGTTTGTCAGTAATGACGCACCCTGCCGTGCTGAATACACGTTCAGATAAAACGCTGGCCTCCGGGCAGGCCAGCACCTCCAAGGCATAAAGGCCATGTGCCCAAATTGGAGACCCAGAAGTTGAATGGGGCAGACCCATCAGTCAGTACGTAGAGGCGTGTGCACACATACTGCTCCACCATGTTGTTGGAATGCTGCCTCCTCTAAGACGTTCCATATCAGCTGGTGGTGCTGGTTCTTGTTGCGTGCTGACAAAGCTTTTGCACATTTCGGCCATGCTAACCCTGCCTTCTGAGGTGGGGGCGGTGACCCAGCTGCTTTGGCGACTTCTTCCTCCTCCTCTGCCTTTGCCTTGTGCTTACACTGAGGTTCCGTTGTCAGGTGGGAATGCCATCAGCAGCGCGTCTACCAGCGTGCGCTTGTAATCGCGCATCTTCCTATCACGCTCCAGTAAGGGAATTAAGGACGGCACCTTGTCTTTGCACCGGGGATCCAGCAGGGTGGCCACCCAGTAATCAGCACTGGTTAGAATGTGGGCAACTCTGCTGTCGTTGCGCAGGCACTGCAGCATGTAGTCGCTCATGTGTGCCAGGCTGTCCAGAGGTAAGGACAAGCTGTCCTCCGTATCCCCCAGCCAGGCTCCAGTGATGGCCCTGAGCTGCGTTGGGTGCCATCCTGTTGTGAACACGGTTCCTCCTCCTCCTAATCCTCCTCCTCCTCATCCTCCAGAATTGTGCCCTGGCTGGACTATTGTGTACCTGGCCTATGTTGGTTCAGGAACCCACCCTCCGAGCCACTTGTGAATGACCGGCCTGATAACCGTGGAAATGATCCCTTTTCCTCCTCCTCTTCCTCCTGTGCCACATCCTCTTCCATCATCACCCGAAGCGCTTTTTCAAGGAGACATAGAAGTGGGATAGTAACGCTGAGAACGGCGCCATTCGCACTTGCCATGTTGGTGGAGTACTCTAAACACCGCAGCAAGGCACACAGGTCTCGCATGGAGGCCCAATCATTGGTGGTGAAGTGGTGCTGTTCCGCAGTGCGACTGACGCGTGCGTGCTGCAGCTGAAACTCCACTATGGCCTGCTGCTGCTCGCACAGTCTCTCCAGCATGTACAAGGTGGAGTTCCACCGGGTGGGCACGTCGAATATGAGGAGGTGAGCGGGAAGGCCGAAGTTCCGCTGTAGCGCAGACAGGCGAGCAGCGGCAGGATGTGAACGCCGGAAGGGCGCACAGACGGCCCTCACTTTATGCAGCAGCTCTGACATGTCGGGGTAGTTGTGAATGAACTTCTGCACCACCAAATTCAGCACATGCACCAGGCAAGGGATGTGCGTCAAACCGGCTAGTCCCAGAGCTGCGGCGAGATTTCGCCCATTATCGCACACCACCAGGCCGGGCTTGAGGCCCACCGGCAGAAACCACTGGTCCGTCTGTTGTTCAATACCCCGCCACAACTCCTGCGCGGTGTGGGGCCTGTCCCCCAAACATATGAGTTTTCAGAATGGCCTGCTGACGTTTACCCCGGGCTGTGCTGAAGTTGGTGGTGAAGGTGTGTGGCTGACTGGATGAGCTGGTGGAAGCAGAGGAGGAGGAGGAGGAAGCCGAGTAGGAGGAGGAGGCTACAGGAGGCAAAGAATGATGCCCTGCGATCCTTGGTGGCGGAAGAACATGTGCCAAAATGTTTTCCACCTCAGGCCCAGCCGCCACTGCATTTACCCGGAGTGCTGTTAGGGAGATATAGCGCCCTGCCTGTGCTCACTGGTCCACGTATCGGTTGTTATGTGGACCTTGCCACGAGATGGCGTTGCGCAGTGCACACCTGATTTTGTCCCCCACTTGGTTGTGCAGAGAAGGGATAGCTCGCCTGGAAAAGTACTGGCGACTGGGAACCACATACTGGAGGACAGCCACCGCCATAAGGTTTCTAAAACTCTCCGTCTCCACCAGACAGAATGACTTTCAGAGGCCAGGAATTTTGAAATCCTGGCATTCAGGGGCGGGATCACGGGTGGGTAGGGGGTACTTCCTCCTTCTCTCCGGTGTTTGGGAGATGGAGAGCTGAACCCTGCGATGGGACATTGTGGAGATGCTTGTTAAAGGTGACGGACGTGATGGCATTGCTGCCACATCCTCTGTTTGCAGGGTGGCCGGTGCCGCTGTCACTCCAGAGGTGGAGGAAGAGGCCGAGACTGCAGCAGAAGAGGAAGCAGGAGGAGCTTGAGACCTTTCATGGTTTTTGAGGTGTTTACTCCACTGCAGCTCGCGCTTTGCATGTAGATGCCTGGTCATGCAGGTTGTGCTCAGGTTTAGAATGTTTTTGCCTCGCTTCAGGCTCTGATTGTAACCCTCTTCTCCTTACACCATCTGCAACAGCTCCAGCTTTCAGACTCACTCGGTCATCAGCTCCTCCAGGCATAAAGTGGACTCTAAGGGACGACACTCAGGTCTTCTGTGGGTTAAAGCTTTATTGAGGTGGAGTGCACTTGGCTGGAGCCTGTAATACAACAGGGGAACACTGCCAGTATCTGGTATACAGCCAGGTCACCAGCCCACCTATATCATAGTAAATGTCTGCACTGAGGACACCAAACCAAGTAGCAGAATACACAGGGGGCTTTCTGGAAGAGTCCACTGTAAAGACTCTGTCTGTTAAAACTTTCCACAGTTATCTAATAGCACATTTGAAGAGGTTTATTTAGCATGTCCTGACTCTGTTAACAGCTTATGTCAAAATCGAATATTCGTCATTATTCTATATATTGCGAATGTTATGCGAATTTATATTCGCATTGCGAATTAAACTTAGAGCTGAGTTCCTAATGGTTGTAACTTTTATTGCTAGAATTGACGAAGATAACGAATATCACGAATATAGCGCTATATTCTCAATCTTCGTTATATTCTAGCATTACAACCATTAGGAACTCAGATCTAAGTTTAATTCGCAATGTGAGTATATGTTCGCATTGCAAAATCAACTTAGATCTGAGTTCCTAATGGTTGTTGCTAGAATATAACAAAGATTGAGAATTGTTGGAAATCGCTCTGGCAGACAGGCCTCAGCTCCACACACTGCAAAAGCCAGCCAGACTCACAGTGATTTTCCTTCTTTCCCCAGCTGAGGCTGCAGCCTGGGAATTTAAACCCAGCCCAAAACCTGGTTCTGGAACGTGGGGAGTAGGCAGCCGCCCAACTCTTTGCCTACTCCCAGTAAGAGCCGGCCCGGATTGGCTTTGCAGCCATATTAAGTACAAAAGTGTCAACAGCTACTGCTGTTAACACATAAAATCCGGCTCTTACCTCACCGAGGCCAGTAACCTCGGTGACACGTATCTGCCATCCATGACGGCACCCTGCACCTTACCACAGAATATAGCGCTATATTCGTGACATTCGTTATATTCTAGCAATACAACCATTAGGAACATATACTCGCATTGCGAATTCAACTTACAGCTGGGTTCCTAATAGTTGTATTGCTAGAATATAACGAAGATCGAGAATATAGCGCTATATTCGTGAATTTGTGATATTCGTTATATTCTAGCAATACAACCATTAGGAACCCAGCTGTAAGTTGAATTCGCAATACGAGTAATTCAGGTCATATTAATCGCATTGCGATTACAACTTAGTCAAATTTGTGAGATCGTGATTCTCACATCTGACAGTACATTTTAGCATGGAGGCGTTCCCATGCACACGGGAAGTCGGCAGAAGTGGCAACGGGCATTGACTGGAGCGGGCAAGGAGCCAGGAATCCTCCGGACAGGTAAGAACAGCTTTTGGGAAGTGGGAAGACAACCAGAGAGCAACAAGAATTAACAACTAAAAAAAAAAAAAAAAATATTCGAAATAGCGAATTTATAGCTCTATATTCGCGAATTTGCGAAGTGCCGATATTTGCTAAAAAAATTTGCTATTCTAATATTCGCGCTCAACACTACTGCTAGATAGATGCCCATGGGCTGCATGTTCCAACTCTGTGCTTTTTAGCAGTGGACCGGGTGGAAGACACTGTGAAGGAACTGGAGGCACTGTCAGCCACCCAATCTACTAGCGCCTGTACGTGTTCTGGCCTCACCATTCGTACACCGGTATTCGGGCCTACAAAATGATGTACCCCTAGAGTACCCCTGCTAGGGGAAGGCTGCAAGAGGAATTCCCTGTTGTATAAACCCTGTCTAGGCCAGCTGGAGCACCTTCAGCTCTTCAGGACATGGAGGCCACAGCTTGAAGCCTCAAAAGCCAGGAGTAGCGTGTCCTGGACAAAGCTAGAGATAGATCAGATTGAAGTGGGTGACCCTAAGCAGAAGGTAGAAAGCATTGGGGATGACGGCCTGAAGCCTAGAGAACCCCATAAATCATTGCAGTGTTGGGCTACAGGTGAACAGACTGTATAACGCAATGGAGGTGAGGGCCTGAAGCCTAGAGAACCCCATAAAACATTGCAGTGATGGGCCTACAGGTGAGCAGACTGTATAACGCAATGGAGGTGAGGGCCTGAAGCCTAGAGAACCCCATAAAACATTGCAGTGATGGCCTACAGGTGACCAGACGGTATAAAGCATTGGAGGTGAGGGCCTGAAGCTGAGCGAACACTACAAAACATTGTTGTCAGGACCTACAGGTGAGCAGACGGTATAAAGAATTGAAGGTGAGGGCCTGAAGCCGAGCGAACCCCATAAAACATTGCAGTGATGGCCTACAGGTGAGCAGACCGTATAAAGCATTAGAGGTGAAGGCCTAAAGCCTAGAGAACCCCATAGTACATTGCAGTGATGGCCTACAGGTGAGCAGACGGTATAAAGCATTGGAGGTGAGGGCCTGAAGCCTAGAGAACCCCATAAAACATTGCAGTGATGGCCTACAGGTGAGCAGACCCTATAAAGCATTGAAGGTGAGGGCCTGAAGCCAGCGAACCCCATAAATCATTGCAGTGATGGCCTACAGGTGAGAAGACGGTATAAAGCATTGGAGGTGAGGGCCTGAACCCTAGAGAACCCCATAAAACATTGCAGTGATGGCCTACAGGTGAGCAGATGGTATAAAGCATTGGAGGTGAGGGCCTGAACCCTAGAGAACCCCATAAAACATTGCAGTGATGGGCTACAGGTGAGCAGACCGTATAAAGCATTGGAGGTGAGGTCCTGAAGCCAAGCTGTACCCCATAAAACATTGCAGTGATGGCCTACAGGTGAGCAGACGGTATAAAGCATTGGAGGTGAGGGCCTGAAGCCTAGAGAACCCCATAAATCATTGCAGTGAGGGCCTACAGGTGAGCAGACGGTATAAAGCATTGGAGGTAAGGGCCTGAAGCCTAGAGAACCCCATAAAACATTGCAGTGATGGCCTACAGGTGAGCAGACGGTATAAAGCATTGGAGGTGAGGGCCTGAACCCTAGAGAACCCCATAAAACATTGCAGTGATGGCCTACAGGTAAACAGACGGTATAAAGCATTGGAGGTGAGGTCCTGAAGCCAAGCGTACCCCATAAAACATTGCAGTGATGGCCTACAGGAGAGCAGATGGAATAAAGCATTGGAGGTGAGGGCCTGAAGCCTATTGAACCCCATAAATCATTGCAGTGATGGCCTACAGGTGAGCAGATGGTATAAAGCATTGGAGGTGAGGGCCTGAAGCCTAGAGAACCCCATAAAACATTGCTGTGATGGCCTACAGGAGAGCAGATGGAATAAAGCATTGGAGGTGAGGGCCTGAAGCCTAGAGAACCCCATAAAACATTGCAGTGATGGCCTACAGGTGAGCAGATGGTATAAAGCATTGGAGGTGAGGGCCTGAAGCCTAGTGAACCCCATAAATCATTGCAGTGATGGCCTACAGGTGAGCAGATGGTATAAAGCATTGGAGGTGAGGGCCTGAAGCCTAGTGAACCCCATAAAACATTGCAGTGATGGCCTACAGGTGAGCAGACGGTATAAAGCATTGGAGGTGAGGGCCTGAAGCCTAGAGAACCCCATAAAACATTGTAGTGAGGGCCTACAGGTGAGCAGACGGTATAAAGCATTGGAGGTGAGGGCCTGAAGCCTAGAGAACCCCATAAATCATTGCAGTGATGGCCTACAGGTGAGCAGACGGTATAAAGCATTGGAGGTGAGGGCCTGAAGCCTAGAGAACACCATAAAACATTGTAGTGAGGGCCTACAGGTGAGCAGACAGTATAAAGCATTGGAGGTGTGGGCCTGAAGGTAAGGGAACCCCATAAAACATTGTAGTGAGGGCATATATATTCTGTATGGAAGAGGAGGCGGATGAGAAAACAAGATTCAAGCATATACCCTTTTTGCGGTGAAAAGGGTATAAAAATCTGAATCTTTTGGATTGAGTGAATCAACCTGCGGAAGGCCTCAGTGTCCAAAAGCCTAAATGGCAACATTTCAAGGGCCAGTAATTTCGAAAGTTGCACATTCAGTGCAATGACCTGTGGGTGGTTGTTTATTTGCGCTTGCGTTCAAATGCCCGTGTTATCGACATTTGGACGCTGCGCTGGGACAGGGAAGTGGATGTTGTTGCTGACGGTTCATGTGAAGGTCCAGATGCAGGGCGAGGGGCATCCTAGCCTGCGCCTTCGACAGGGGATTGGCCAGCAGTGCGTAACACAGGGGAAGTGGAGGAAGTGGTGGGATCTGCAGATGCAAAATGCGGACCCAGGCGTTCGGCCCACTTATTAGGGTGCTTGGATGCCATGTGGCGGATCATGCTGGTGGTGGTGAGGTTGCTAGTCTTAACGCCCGGCTCATTTTGGTACGGCACAGATTGCAAACTACCACCCTTTTGTCATCTGCACTTTCCTCAAAAAGCGCCATATTGAGGAACACCTACCCCTTGCAAGGTAGATTTACGCATGGGGGTGCTCTGTGTAACAGTTGTGGGCCTGTTTGGTGTGGGCAGACGTCTCCCTTTTGCCACTTCACTGCCTCTTCCAGACTGTTGCGGTGTTGAGGATCCCTCCCCCTCTGTACTGCTGTCCTCGCTCGGCTTTTCACCTGACCATGTTGGGTCAGTGACCTCATTGTCCACCACCTCCTCTTCCACTTCCTCACTCTGCTCATCCTCCTGACTTGACCTAACCACCACCTCAGTGATTGGCAACTGTGCCTCATCATCATCCACCTCATGAACGAATGATTGCCGTTCACACATTCATCTTCTTGAGACTGTGAAGGCTCAGGAGGTTGGGAATCAGGGCACATATCTCAGGGACCTCTTCCAGCGTGCCTGGAGAGAGAGCCAAACCAAGAACTGGCGATGAAAAGAGGTCATGTGAATATCCGAGTGTGGGATCACGTGTTTGGCCAGACAAGACATGGTGGGAGGAAGTAGGATTAGAGTGAGGATTTGGTTGACCAGACTTTTGGCTACAGAGACTGGACTAAGTGGAAGGGAGGGTTGTGCTTATCCGACTGGAAGAATTATCTTCTGCAATCCAACCGACCAACTGTTCGCACTGGTCCGACTTGGAGAGTGTTGTCCCGCGCCGCCCAGCTGAGTTGGACATGAAGCTGGGTAAGGTGGATTTTTTTTTTTTTCTGGTGCACTGGCAGCAGGCACAGTTTGATTGCACCCAGGGCCACGGTCTCTGCTTGCACCACCAGCATCACGCCCAGGGCCAAGGCCTCTGCTTGCACCATCAGCATCAAACCCAGGGCCATGGCCTCTGCTTGCACCATCATCATCAGGTCAGGGCCACCGCCTCTGTTTGTACCATCAGCATCACGCCCAGGGCCAGGGCCTCTGCTTGCACCATCAGCATGATGTCAAGGGCCATGGCCTCTGCTTGCACCATCAGCATCATGACCACTTCCCCCTCCCTTTGTGCTTTCCTTCTTCATTTTAGTGGTTTTGTCTGTAGATGTGGCGCAGATTATTTTACTGTCCGCTAAAGACACAGTTTTCTGATGCAGGACAGTACTAGACATAGTAAAATACTTATTTTCGTCACTACACTAGCCCACAGATAATGACATTTTTACAGTACACACTGTATAGGCTGCTGTAATGTTCTGTTGTCAGAGGAATACAAATTTTCGGCACTACACTAGGCCACAGATAATTAAAATTTTACAGTACACACTGTATAGGCTTGCTGTATTGTACTGTAGACAGAGGTATACAAAATTTTGGCACTACACTAGGCCACAGATAGTGACATTTTTGCAGTACACACTGTATTGGCTTGCTGTAATGTATTGTAGACAGATAAATACAAATGTTAGGCACTACAGTAGGCCACAGATATTGAAAATTTTACATTACACACTGTATTGGGTTGCTGTAATGTACTGTAGACAGAGAAATACAAATTTTCAGCACTATACTAGGCCACAAATAATGACATTTTTACAGTACACACTATATAGGCATCCTCTATTGTACTGTAGACCGAGGAATACAAATTTTAGGCACTACAGTAGGCCACAGATAATGACATTTTTACAGTACACACTGTATTGGCTTGCTGTAATGTACTGTACACTGAGGAATACAAATTTTCACCACTACACTAGGCGACAGATAATTACATTTTTGTAGTACACACTGTATAGGCTTGCTGTATTATACTGTAGACAGAGGAATACAAATTTTTGGCACTACACTAGACCACAGATAATGATTTTTTTACAGTACACACTGTATTAGCCTGCTGTAATGTACTGTAGACAGAGAAATACAAGTTTTCAGTACTATACTAGCCCAGAGATAATGAAATTTTTACAGTACAAACAGTATTGGCTTGCTATAATGTACTGTAGACAGAAATACAAATTTTCATCACTAAAGTAGGCCACAAATAATGACATTTTTACTGTACACAATGTATTGGCTTGCTGTAATGTACTGTAGACAGAGAAATACAAATTTTCGGCACTATACTAGCCCAGAGATCGACATTTTTACAGTACACACTGTATTGGCCTGCTGTAATGTACTGTAGATAGAGGAATACAAATTTTCGGCACTACACTAGGCCACAGATAATTCAATATTTACAGTACACACTGTATTGGCTTGCTGTCATGTACTGTAGACAGAGAAATACGAATTTTCGGCACTACACTAGGCCACAAATAATGACATTTTTACAGTACACACTGTATTGGCTTCCTCTATTGTACTATAGACAGAGGAATACAAATTTTTGGCAATACACTAGCCCAGAGATAATGTAAGTGTTACAGTACACACTGTATTGGCTTGCTGTAATGTACTATAGACAGAGAAATACAAATTTTCGGCACTACAGTAGCCCACAGATAATGAAATTTTTACAGTACACACTGTATTAGCTTGCTGTAATGTACTGTAGACAGAGAAATACAATTTTTCAGTACTACACTAGCCCAGAGATAATGAAATTTTTACAGTACAAACAGTATTGGCTTGCTATAATGTACTGTAGACAGAGAAATACAAATTTTCGGCACTACACTAGGCCACAAATAATGACATTTTTACAGTACACACTGTATAGGCTTCCTCTATTGTACTGTAGAGAGAGGAATACAAATTTTCGGCATTACACTAGCCCAGAGATAATGACATTTTTACAGTACACACTGTATTGGCTTGCTGTAATGTACTGTAGACAAACAAATACTAATTTTAGGCACTACAGTAGGCCACAGATAATGACATTTTTATAGTACACACTGTATGGGCTTGCTGTAATGTACTGTAGACTGAGGAATACAAATTTTTGGCACTACACTAGGCCACAGATAATTACATTTTTGCAGTACACATTGTATTGGCTTGCTGTAATGTACTGTAGACAGAGGAATACAAATTTTTGGCACTATACTAGGCCACAGATAATGAAATTTTTACAGTACACACTGTATTGGCTTGCTATAATGAACAGGAGACAGAGAAATACAATTTTTCGGCAATACACTAGCCCAGAGATAATGTAATTGTTACAGTACACACTGTATTGACTTGCTGTAATGTACTGTAGACAGAGAAATACAAATTTTTGGCACTACAGTAGGCCACAGATAATGACATTTTTACAGTACACACTGTATTGGCTAGCTGTATTGTACTGTAGACCGAGGAATACAAATTTTCGGCTCTACACTAGCCCACAGATAATGACATTTTTACAGTACACACTGTATTAACTTGCTGTAATGTACTGTAGACAGAGAAATACATTTTTTCGGTACTACACTAGCCCAGAGATAATTACATTTTTACAGTACACACTGTATTGGCTAGCTGTATTGTACTGTAGACAGAGGAATACAAAGTTTTGGCACTACAGTAGGCCACAGATAATGAAATTTTTACAGTACACACTGTATTGGCTTGCTGTAATGTACTGTAGACCGAGGAATACAAATTTTCGGCTCTACACTAGCCCACAGATAATGACATTTTTACAGTACACACTGTATTAACTTGCTGTAATGTACTGTAGACAGAGAAATACAATTTTTCGGTACTACACTAGCCCAGAGATAATGACATTTTTACACTACACACGGTATTAGCTTGCTGTAATGTACTGTAGACAGAGAAATACAAATTTTCAGCACTATACTAGCCCAGAGATAATGAAATTTTTACAGTACCCACTGTATTGGCTTTCTGTAATGTATTGTAGACAAATAAAAACTAATTTTTGGCACTACAGTATGCCACAGATAATGACATTTTTACAGTACACACTGTATTGGGTTGCTGTAATGTACTGTAGATAGAGGAATACAAATTTTCGATTACTACACTAGACCACAGATAATTAAATTTTTACAGTACACACTGTATTGGCTGGCTGTAATGTACTGTAGACAGAGAAATACAAATTTTGGGCACTACAGTATGCCACAGATCATGACATTTTTACAGTACACACTGTATTGGCTTGCTGTAATGAACAGGAGACAAAGAAATACAATTTTTCGGCAATTCACTAGCCCAGAGATAATGTAATTTTTACAGTACACACTGTATTGGCTTGCTGTAATGTACTGGATACAGAGAAATACAGATTTTTGACACTACACTAGGCCAGAGATGTAATTTTTACAATACACCCTGTATTCGGATATAGTTCTATATTGGATACAAATTTGTCCCAAATAAAATGTATTTTCTGCTTGAGTACTGTACATACGGCTGAGCCTAAACTCAGACACAGATGTGCCCAAAACGAGTTAACTATGGCCAAAATATAAATCACTTTCTGCTGGAATAATTAATATAACGGTTGCGGATTGAACGCACACACAGATGTGGCACAAGTTAGGTTAATTTCCCCAGAACAAATAATTTCTCTGATGGTAGAGTGTATATCTCAGTACCAGGCACACTGTAGTGAATAAGCCCCTTTTATAATGTCTGCCCCATACACTGCTTTATGATGGTGCAGTGTATATCTCAGTGCCAGGCACAATGTAGTGAATAAGCCCCTTTTTTATAATGTCTGCCCAACATACTGCTTTAAGATGATGCAGTGTATATCTCAGTACCAGGCACATTGTAGCGAATAAGCCCCTTTTTTAATAATGTCTGCCCAACACACTGCTTTATGACGGTGCAGTGTATATCTCAGTACCCAGGAACACTGTAGTGAATAAGCCCCTTTTTATAATGTCTGCCCAACACTCTGCTTTATGATGGTGCAGTGTATATCTCAGTACCAGGCACACTGTAGTGAATAAGCCCCTTTTTATAATGTCTGCCCAACACACTGCTTTATGATGGTGCAGTGTATATCTCCAGCCCCTTTTTATAATGTCTGCCCCATACACTGCTTTATGATGGTGCAGTGTATATCTCAGTGCCAGGCACATTGTAGCGAATAAGCCCCTTTTTTAATAATGTCTGCCCAACACACTGCTTTATGACGGTGCAGTGTATATCTCAGTACCCAGGAACACTGTAGTGAATAAGCCCCTTTTATAATGTCTGCCCAACACTCTGCTTTATGATGGTGCAGTGTATATCTCAGTACCAGGCACACTGTAGTGAATAAGCCCCTTTTATAATGTCTGCCCAACACACTGCTTTATGATGGTGCAGTGTATATCTCCAGCCCCTTTTTATAATGTCTGCCCCATACACTGCTTTATGATGGCGTTTTGTAGATGTCACTAATCAGAAATCTTTCTGTCTTATCAAAGTTATCAAAGCGAGTTTCAAGCCCTGCACTTATCTGACCCTTCCTGGTGACGCCTGTCCCTGATAGTGCTGAATTAAAAAAAATATAAAAGGTGCTGCACTGCTGTCAGAAACACAGTCTAGTCCTTAAAAGGACAGTGCGGCACCTGAGGGGTTAATTGTGCGGTTCACAGCACCCTGTCAGAGGTCGGGTGCCGCCTGACAGCAGGGTCCAGTATATTATAGACTTGAATCATCTTACAATTCAGCAACGGCGGTGCCTTTTCCCCATATTACAGAATAGGAAAGGCAGCCCAGACAGGTCATAGCTGAGTGGTGAATCAGTAGTGATCGTGATGAGCGGCAATTGAAAAATATTTGCATACTCCTCCCTGACAAGTGTCCTAGTTACCATGGGAACGCCAGGGGGTTAGAATTTACCATCGGATCTGAGTTTTCACGATCTCACTGAGATCGTGAAAACTCAAGTCCGATAGTATATTCTAACCCCCAGGCGTTCCCATGGTGATGGGGACGCTTGTTGGGGAGGAGTATGTAGAAGTGGAGGAAGGGTAGAGACTGAAAAAAATAAAAGAATATTCTAAAAAACAAATATATTCGATATAAAGCTATATATTCGTTTTTTGGAATATTCGTCTTCTTTTCTCCAGCACGATTCCTCCTGCTGAAGATGCTTGTGAGCCAATGACTCATGAAGGGAGGAATCATGTATTATTCAGAAGGGAAAAAATTACGAATATTCCAGATAACGAATATCTAGTACTATATTCGTAATATTCGCGAATTATCGAATTTGCGCTATTCACGATTAATATTCGTTATTCGAAATTCGCGCTGAACACTAGTTATAAATATATAACTGCATTTTTTCTAAACAGCTGACAGGGGAAATTATCAAGATTATACTGCCAGCATTTTCTAACAGGAAGACCGCGCAGCTTTTATCTCCTTCCCGGGGATGAAAAGTCGAGTAGGATCCAGAAATCGTGTCTTTAAATGCATCCGATCACTGAATTCCCGGTCACTTTCTTGTGTCACCTCCTAGATCTCAGATAAGAGGGCTTGACATGGTGAAGTACCGCCACAAATAGTCTTATAAAAGTATTTTATTATACTCACAAAGGTATAAAAATCAATGCTGCACGCTCGCCCGACCCGGGTTTCGCCTGTATTTGCCTCGTCAGGGGCTGCTCTGAAAACCACTTGTTCCTCCCTCCAATTTATACTCAGGTGGGTGTTTAATTACCACATTTGCTCCAAAAAGCTCTTTTCTTACTTAAAACTCTTCACCTTTCAATTTATCTCTCATGATTGATCTCAGCCAGCAATTCACATTATAGTTACTTTCTCAAACATAAAATATAAAAAATACCGCAGGTTTCTATTCCACCCTATTCACATGTATCAATTTCAACATCGTCTACCGACATTTCGACTATGACATACACATTGTAATTTTACCCTTTCTCCCTTCAGACCCGTATTGATATCATATTCAATGTTCAGTCCACTAGGTTAACTTGTAAGTCCATTCCACCTCTCTTATTTCTTTTCTTTATCGGATCCTCTCCTCTCCAATTCATCATGACTTTTTCTAAACCTACAAACTTCAAACCCAGAGGATTTTTTTATGCGCTTTTTTAAAATGCGCAGAGACACTGTGTGTATCCACCCCTTTTTTGATGTTTCTTATATGTTCTTGCAAACGGGTTTTTAGTTTTCTGAGGGTCCGTCCCACATACTGGAGGCGGCAAGGGCACTCCAGCATGTAGATGACCCCCATGCTTTCATAGGTTATCTCCCCTTGTATCATATAGGTGGTCTCTTTACTGTTCGAGGTTACTTCTTCGATTTTAAATAGCCTTCCACTTTTTGACCGCACCTTATAAGCCGCACAAAAACCGCACCAAGTGAATTTGTGATTATCATTTTTCTGTTGACATACAGATAAACTACTATGCACCAGCTTATCTTTAATATTCGGAGCCTTTTTATATACAACTATTGGTTTGTCAGGGATGATGCTTCCTCACCGCATCTTTAATCCAGCCCGCACTAAACTGTGTGATAAAGGAAAATCTCATTTTCTCATTGTTCTTTCCTCCCATATGTTCTTTTGATATATACCTATCTTCTTTCGCTATTTCGTTCCTGCCTTTCCTCATATCCTTTCTCTACAAATCTATTTTCTATTATTTTACTTTGCTCACGATAATCCTCGATTTTAGTGCAGTTACGGTGTATCCTTTTAAACTGGCTTTTGGGAATGTTTTTAGCCACGGCTTGTGATGACAGCTAGAGGTTTCAATGTAGGTGATTACATCTGTGGGTTTGAAGTAAGTAGTGGTTATGAACCTTTTTTTATTTTTTATTTGTGATTTTGCTCTTAGGTTAGTGTGTATAATATCATCTGATTTCATTTCTATTTTCTCTTGTTTTGGATTTGTCAACATATACTTAGCAATATTCAACTTCCTAATATAGCGATGGACGTCTAAAATGGTTTTAAATTTCTTCATTTTTTTTAGATGGTGCATACTTCAATCCTTTAGCCTTTAATTTATACGTGCTAAGGTTATATATGCCATTTGTTACTCCTTTGGGGCTTATCTTTTCCCCTTCCTCTACACCCTATGGAGTTCCTGTTCTTTCCGGGGGGATGGGGGGGTTTCATATACTCTGTTGTTTGTTTTTCTTCCCTCTGTGTCCCTTTCATTTTCCCCTTTCTGCTGGTCTTTCATATTCATCTCATCTCCCTTATTGTGTGGACCCTCGGTAGTAATTATTTAGTAATTAATATTTTTGTTAGTTTTGTTTAAAACACAATAATTTTTGGTTTGATGGTGGTTACTATTTACAGCATACCGGAACGGCGATGGGGGCGAAATTCGCCCCAAGCTTTGCTAATGTATATATGGCCATGTGGAAAGAGAATTTTATTGCCTCTAAATTGCAGAGAGACTTGTCAGGACAAGGTCTCCTAATGTGGAAAAGATTTATAGACGATTGTCTAGTCATATGTCGGGGTAACAAGCAAGAGTTGGATCAATTTTTAACATACATAAATGATAATGAATGGCATCTTCGATTCACTGGTGATGTGAGCGTCAACTCTGTAAATTTTTGGATCTGACCATTAGTTTAGAAAAGGGGAGGTTAATAACCACTACTTATCTTCAAACCCACAGATGTAAACACTGTGGGGAGTCGCTCTGGTAGATAGCAGTGCGGGTGCAGTATAGAGGCAAAACAGGGAGTCCAGATAGTGCAATAAACAGTGTTTTATTCACACTTGCACAAAATAAAACAGTCTCTTGGTGTTAATTCACACACATAAGAAATCAAACGGAAAAACAAGACAGTCCAAAACAGGCTCCAGTCACCTGGGAGGTTTTTAGATGCAGGTTCACACCTGGCTGTCAGTCCAGCCGCAAGACAAGCGACATCAGGCTTCCAGGCCGTCTGCACTCCTCCTTGCTGGGCTCTTGCTTCCTGCCCAGAGAACTTCCAAACTGAAATGAATCCCCAGCCTAACAGCAGCTCCAGGATAATCACCACTCACACCCAGCTGCTGGCTGTGTTTTAAACCCAGCCCAAAACCAGGACTGGATCGTGGGAGCAGCCACCCACCCTACACTTTAGCTGCTCCCGGTAAGAGCCGGCCCGGATCGGCTTTGCAGCCATGCTATTTAGCAACTATGTCAGTAGCACTACCAGCTGCTGACATCAACAAAAATGACTCTTACCTCACCGAGGCTATGAACCTCGGTGACACGTACCTGCCATCCACGACGGCACCCTGCACCTTACCACATACCCCCCTTTGTTCAACCCTGAGGGTGGACACACGAAAACAGTGTACCCGGTATGGTTTTAATCGGATTTTGGCCTGAGGCTCAGTGACGATGTCATGTTGGATGAGAGCGTGCGGCCAGGAAAGTCCGAGAACACATCCGTGTTTCGACTGACGAACTCCCTGACTTCCTGAACTTGTTTGGAAGACAGGCTGTCTGCCATTTTACCGTGGTTACGGCTTCACAGGCCTCGAACTGTGGGGCTGGACCCTTGTCACCTAGAAGCCCTGGCCGGGGCTGTTGTCGTCGGCCGTGTCCCTGTCTTTCCACGGCTTCAGTAAATTCACGTGGTACACCTTCTCCGGCTTGCGCCGCCTGGCTGGTGTACTTTGTAATTTACTTCCCTACCTTCTCGATAACCTCATAGGGGCCCTGCCACCTAGCTAGGAACTTGCTGTCAGGGTGGGCACCAGAACCAAAACCCGATCTCCCGGGTTGAAGTTCCGTACCCGAGCCTGACGATTATACACCCTACTCTGGGCTTGTTGCGCTGCCTCCATATGCTCCCGGACCAGCGGCAACACCCTTTCCATCCGTTCCTGCATATGGGTGACATACTCAATGACACTTTGTGGGGGACAGGCTGTTGTTCCCACGCTTCCTTGGCGATATCCAACAGGCCCCGAGGATGTCTGCCATAAAGCAGTTCGAAGGGCGAGAACCCAGTAGAGGCCTGGGGCACCTCGCACTGCGAACATGAGAAAGGGCAGAAGCAGGTCCCAGTCCTTCCCATCTCTAGACACCACCCTTTTTAACATATTTTTTAGAGTTTGGTTAAACCTTTCGACAAGACCGTCTGTTTGCGGATGGTAAACGGACGTCCGTAACTGCTTTATACGCAACAATTTACACAGTTCCCTCATAACTTTGGACATAAAAGGGGTCCCTTGGTCGGTCAGAATCTCTTTTGGCAGGCCCACACGGAAAACATTTCCATTAACTCTTTTGCAATGAGCTTAGCGAGGTATGTCGCAGAGGCACCGCCTCTGGATATCGAGTAGCATAGTCCAGAATCACCAGGATATGTTGGTGACCCCTAGCAGACTTCGGTATGGGTCCGACCAGATCCATGGCAATACGCTCGAATGGGACCTCAATTATTGGGAGAGGGACCAGGGGACTTCTGTAATGCGGCTGGGGGCTATTTACCTGACAGGTCGGACAGGACTTACAGAACTCCTCTACTTCCTTAAACAAACCGGGCCAGTAAAACCGCTGTAGTGCGCGGTCTTGCGTTTTCTGCCACCCCATGTGTCCCCCAAGAACATGTTGGTGGGCAAGCTCCATAACAAGCTTGCGGTATGCGGTGGGCACCACTAACTGTTCAACTGGCTCACCTCGGATTTGGTTCACCCGATACAACATATCCTGAAGAACAATAAATCGTGGAAACATTAATTCAGCCCCTGGTTTCTGGGGTTTACCATCAATCATTACAACACTTTCCCAGGCCCTGGTTAGGGTTTGGTCCCGGTGTTGTGCGGTCCCAAAATTTTCCCGGAGACATTGAGGTCTGCCAACTCAGGTCCCGGTGGCAAGTCCTCCGTGTCTCCCACCATTACACTCAGTGGGGTTGTCTCCCCCTCTACCGCTGGAGCAGTGGTCACCCCTACCGCTGGCCCTTCCGATTCGGGCTCCCAGGGTTCTGGCCTTCCAGTGGTATCAGGCCACTCTCCTAGGGTTACCCCTGTCTCATGGCTATTAGTCACTTTCATTTCAGGCCATAGGGACGGAAAACCAGGGAAGTCTCTCCCAATTATTAGTTCATATGGGAGTTTAGTAGCGACAGCCACCTCGTGGGTCCACTTACCAGCCGCTGTGGACAAAGTCACTAGTGCAGTGGGGTAGTCTTTTAGGTCTCCGTGGATGCACAGGACCCTGATTTTACGGCCGGTATACTCCGCAGGCCGTACCAGGGCAGCCCTTACCAGGGAGACTAGACTCCCGGAGTCCAGCAGGGCCACCGCCAGAGAATCTCCCACCCTACCTGACACAGGTGGTTATTGTCCTGCACCTCACGGGTGCCAGTTGCGCACAGCTTCCGTGCATACAGGGAGTGGCGACCCCGTAGTTCACCTCCATCGGCTCATCCCGATGCGGACAGTCGGCCCTGATGTGGCCTGGCTCCTGACACCTCCAGCACACCACGGGAGGCGGATCCGCAGGGGGTACATGCCGTGCAGGTCTCTCTGTCGCCGGTCGTCGGAACTGGGGTGGAGGCCTCCGGGGTTTGACTTGCCCTTCCCAGCAGGACTCCCCTGCAGGTTTCTGGTGGCCTCGTAACGCTCCACCAGGTCGACCATCTCCAGGGCACTTACCGGAGACGCCTGGCCGACCCAGTGCTGGAGGGGATAAGGCAGGGCCCTCCAAAGATGTCCGCCAACAGGCGATCCAACATGACAGTGGGACTCAGTAGATCGGGCTGCAGCCACTTTTGCAGCCTGTGCAGCAGATCGTAGTACTGCGGCCTAGCAGGTTCAGTCGTTTTAAAGTCCCACTGGTGGACTCTTTGAGCGCGGACCAGCACGTTCACCCCAGCCTGGCCAGGATCTCTCCTTTCATGGTGTCATAATCGGCCGCTTGGTCGTCTGCCAAGTCGATAAACACCTGCTGGGGTCCGGAAGCCAGGAGCGGAGCAACCACCTCAGCCCACTAGTCGCGGGGCAGCTTCTCCCTCACGGCCACTTTTCGAAGACTGCCAGGTAGGTCTCAGCATCATCCTCGGGGTCATCTTGGGAATCGCCGCTGCAGACCGCTTTCCGGGCATCATGGGCACGGTGCGAGGCTCCAGTCGCTTGCAAAGCCATTACATGTTGCAACAGCAGCTGGTTTATCTCCTGCTGCTGCTTGTTGGCCTCCCGCTGCTGTAAATTGGCCTCCACGAGAGCCTTTACAACTGCCTCCATTTTGTCAGGGTTCACGTGTTGAAACTTTGCCGGCTTGACATATGACATTCACTTTTGCTCAGCAAAACAAACAAAGTTCGGCGTTCACGCCAGCCTCACTGCGCATGCTCGCATCCGACACCAAATGTGGGGAGTCGCTCTGGTAGATAGCAGTGCGGGTGCAGTATAGAGGCAAAACAGGGAGTCCAGAGAACAGTGTTTTATTCACACTTGCACAAAATAAAACAGTCTCTTGGTGTTAATTCACACACATAAGAAATCAAGCGGAAAAACAAGACAGTCCAAAACAGGCTCCAGTCACCTGGGAGGTTTTTAGATGCAGGTTCACACCTGGCTGTCAGTCCAGCCGCAAGACAAGCGGCGTCAGGCTTCCAGGCCGTCTGCACTCCTCCTTGCTGGGCTCTTGCTTCCTGCCCAGAGAACTTCCAAACTGAAATGAATCCCCAGCCTAACAGCAGCTCCAGGATAATCACCACCCACACCCAGCTGCTGGCTGTGTTTTAAACCCAGCCCAAAACCAGGACTGGGTCGTGGGGAGCAGCCACCCACCCTACACTTTAGCTGCTCCCGGTAAGAGCCGGCCCGGATCGGCTTTGCAGCCATGCTATTTAGCAACTATGTCAGTAGCACTAGCTGCTGCTGACATCGACAAAAATGACTCTTACCTCACCGAGGCTGTGAACCTCGGTGACACGTACCTGCCATCCACGACGGCACCCTGCACCTTACCACAACACCTACATTCAAACCTCTAGCTGTCATCACAAGCCGTGGCTAAAAAACATTCCCAAAAGCCAGTTTAAAAGGATACACCGTAACTGCGCTAAAATCGAGGATTATCGTGAGCAAAGTAAAATAATAGAAAATAGATTTGTAGAGAAAGGATATGAGGAAAGCCGTTTGAAAAAATGCTGGAGCGAAATAGCGAAAGAAGATAGGTATATATCAAAAGAACCTATGGGAGGAAAGAACAATGAGAAAATGAGATTTTCATTTATCACACAGTTTAGTGCAGGCTGGATTAAAGATGTGGTGAGGAAAAATTGGGGGGAATTAAAAAATGATCCGATTTTAGGAAGCATCATCCCTGACAAACCAATAGTTGTATATAAAAAGGCTCCGAATATTAAAGATAAGCTGGTGCATAGTAGTTTATCTGTATGTCAACAGAAAAATGATAATCACAAATTCACTTGGTGCGGTTTTTGTGCGGCTTATAAGGTGCGGTCAAAAAGTGGAAGGCTATTTAAAATCGAAGAAGTAACTTCTAAAGATGGCTCGAACTATTCACCTGCGAACAGTTCCCGGCGAACATAGCTTGTTCGCGTTCGCCGCGGCGGGCGAACATATGCGATGTTCGGTCCACCCCCTATTCGTCATCATTCAGTAAACTTTGACCCTGTACCTCACAGTCAGCAGACACATTCCAGCCAATCAGCAGCATACCCTCCCTCCCAGACCCTCCCACCTCCTGCACAGCATCCATTTTAGATTTATTCTGAAGCTGCAGTCTTAGTGAGAGGAAGGAGAGTGTAATTGCTGCTGATTTAATAGGGAAATCGATAGCTAGGCTAGTGTATTCAGTGTCCACTCCAGTCCTGAAAGACTCATCTGATCTCTGCTGTAAGGACAGCGTCCTGACAGCACCCCAAAAAGCCCTTTTTAGGGCTAGTACATCAGTCTCCCTCCCAGACCCTCCCACCTCCTATCAAAAAGCAAGGACAGCATCCATCTTAGATTCATTCTGAAGCTGCAGTGTTAGTAGTTGTAATTGCAATGCGATTAATATAACCTGTATTAATCGCAATGGAATTAAAACTTAGAGCTGAGTTCTTAATGGTTGTATTGCTAGAATTGACGAATATAACGAATATAGCTCTATATTCTCAATGTGTATTTCATAGTCGAAATGTCGGTAGACGATGTTGAAATTGATACATGTGAATAGGGTGGAATAGAAACCTGCGGTATTTTTTATATTTTATGTTTGAGAAAGTAACTATAATGTGAATTGCTGGCTGAGATCAATCATGAGAGATAAATTGAAAGGTGAAGAGTTTTAAGTAAGAAAAGAGCTTTTTGGAGCAAATGTGGTAATTAAACACCCACCTGAGTATAAATTGGAGGGAGGAACAAGTGGTTTTCAGAGCAGCCCCTGACGAGGCAAATACAGGCGAAACCCGGGTCGGGCGAGCGTGCAGCATTGATTTTATATGCGTGGAAATTTTATACCTTTGTGAGTATAATAAAATACTTTTATAAGACTATTTGTGGCGGTACTTCACCATGTCAAGCCCTCTTATCTGAGATCTAGGAGGTGACACAAGAAAGTGACCGGGAATTCAGTGATCGGATGCATTTAAAGACACGATTTCTGGATCCTACTCGACTTTTCATCCCCGGGAAGGAGTTAAAAGCTGCGCGGTCTTCCTGTTTGAAATTTTATGAAAGTGAAACCGGACCTACCTCAATGAAAGACCTGCTGCGCTAGAAAAGAACTGTGTGGTTTGAGACATCTTTTTACATTTTTGTGTAATTTTTGGAGACTTATACTGCCAGCATGCATCGTGCTCACATTGTGACATCATGTTCTCGCAGGGAACAACCACAGAGTCCAGACCTTCACACCTTTTTAAAAAAAAATTCGTTTGGGTTATTTAATTCTTTTTTAAAACTGGAAGTGTACTTACCTGCAAGTACTGGTAACTTATGAGTCAGCATTCTAGTACTGTGTTAACGGTAGATGCTGTATGTCCTGATTGTGCATAGACAACCATCATGGACCCAATTTTATCCTTTGCACTTTAACCCCTTAAGGACTCAGCCCTATTTCACCCCACGGGCCCGGCCATTTTTGCAAATCTGACCAGTGTCACTTTATGTGGTGATAACTTTAAAACGCTTTTCTTATCCAGGCCGTTCTGAGATTATTTTTACGTCACATATTGTACTTCATGACAGTGGTAAAATGGAGTCAATAAAATTCATTTTTATTTAATAAAAATACCAAATTTACCAAAAATTTGGCAAAATTTGCAATTTTCCAAGTTTCAATTTCTCTACTTCTATAACAAATAGTAATACCGCCAAAAAAAGTTATTACTATACATTCCCCATATGTCTACTTCATGTTTGGATCATTTTGGGAATGCTATTTCATTTTTGGGGACTTTACAAGGCTTAGAAGTTTAGAAGCAAATCTTGAAATTTTTCAGAAATTTTCTAAATCCCACCTTTTAGGGACCAATTCAGTTCTGAAGTCCCTTTGTGAAACCACCCAAAAAGGACCCCATTCTAGAAATTACACCCATCACGGTATTCAAAGCTGATTTTATAACTGATTTTCCATTTGAATCCATTTTTTCCGGTAACAAAACAAGGGTTAACAGCCAAACAAAACTCAATATTTATTCCCTGATTCTGTAGTTTGCAGAAACACCCCATATGTGGTGGTAAACTGCTGTACGGGCACACGGCAGGGCGCAGAAGGAAGGGAACGCCATATGGTTTTTGGAAGGCGGATTTTGCTGGACTGGTTTTTTGACACCATGTCCCATTTGAAGCCCCCCGATGCCCCCCTGGAGTAGAAACTCCAAAAAAGTGACTCCATCTAAACTACACACCTCAAGGTATTCAAAACCGATTTTAAAAAATGTGTTAACCCTTTAGGTGTTCCACAAGAGTTATTGGCAAATGGAGATGAAATTTAAGAATTTCTATTTTTTGCTACCTTGCCTCAAAAAAAGTGTAATATAGAGCAACCAAAAATCACATTTACCCTAAAATAGTACAAACAAAACTGCCACCTTACCCCATAGTTTCCAAAATGGGGTCCCTTTTTTGGAGTTTCTACTCCAGGGGGGCATCAGGGGGGCTTCAAATGGGACATGGTGTAAATAAACCAGTCCAGCAAAATCTGCCTTCCAAAAACCATATGGCGTTCCCTTCCCTCTACGCCCTGCTGTTTGGCCATACAGCAGTTTACGACCACATATGGGGTGTTTCTGCAAACTACAGAATCAGAAAATAAATAAATGAGGTTTTTTTGGCTGTTAACCCTTGGTTTGTTACTGGAAAAATTGATTAAGATAGAAAATTTGCAAAAAAATAGCTGTTTTGGGACCGTTTTTATTTTTGGTTATTAACATCGTTGATCTGACAGATTAGATTGTGTGCTATTTCTATAGAGCAGGTTGTTATGGACGCGACAATACCAAATATGACTACTTTTTGGTTTTTTTTTTTGCTTCAATTTTTCATAACAAAGCATTTTTGAAAAGCCATATTTTATTGTTAATTTTTTGGGCAACTGTCTTATAAAGGGGCGCATTTTTTGCGGGATGAGATTACGGTTTGATTGGCACTATCTTGGGGTGCATATGACATTTTGGTCGCTTGCTATTGCACCTTTTGTGATGTAAGGTGACAAAAATTACTTCTGACACGGTATTGATATTATTATTTTTTTGTGTTCACCTGAGGGGTTAGGTCATGTGTTATTTTTATAGAGCAGGTTGATATGGACGCGGTGATACGTAATATGTATACTTTTCTTTTATTTATTTAAGTATTACACAATAATATCATTTTTGAAACAAAAAAATCATGTTTTAATGTCTCCATAGTCTGAGAGCCATATTTTTTTTTTTTTTGGGCGATTGTCCTATGTGGGGTATCATTTTTTGCGGGATGAGGTGACTGTTTAATTTCCACTATTTTTGGGTGCATATAACTTTTGATCGCTTGCTATTACAGTTTTTGAGATGTGAGGTGACAAAAATGTTTTTTTTACATTGTTTTTATTTATTTTTTCAACGGTATTTCCTGAGGGGTTAGATCATGTAATATTTTATAGAGCAGGTTTTTATGGACGCGGTGATACACAATATGTATACTTTTATTTATTTATTTTACTTTAACACAATAATAGCATTTTAGAAAAAAATAATGTTTTATTGTCTCCATAGTCTGAGAGACATATCTTTTTATTTTTTGGGGTGATTGTCCTATGTAAGGGCTCATTTTTTGCGGGATGAGATGGCAGTTTTATTGGTACTATTTTGGGATGCATACGCCCGAGAGGGGTTAGGTCATGTGATATTTTTATAGAGCAGATTTTTATGGACGCGGCGATACCTAATATGTGTGGTGTATTCAATGTTTTAAATTTTTATTCAGTGATATGCATTTTTACTTTTTTTTTTTACTTTTTTAACATTTTTTTACCCAGTCCCACTTGGTTCTTGTAAATCCAGTGGATCTGGTGTCTATATAATATAGTACAGTATACTGTACTGTATTTTTTTTTACTTTACATAGTCTAAGCAGACTTGTGCCTTTAGCAAAAGCCTATTCAGAGTTTCAGTGCCATGGACAGAGCAAGACGCTTCCTGTTCCCATGGTAACCATCACCCGCTGCCAGAACAGAGCAGCGGGTGATGGAGGAGGAGGAGCTCCCTCCTCTCTCTGCGATCCCATCCTGTCCGAGGGCTGCAAAGGCACAGCAGCCCCCCGATGGGAGAGGGAGGGAGCTCCCTCCCTGTTAACTCCTTCCATATGGAACGCAGTAAGGAGGGGGTTAAACGGCTGGCATCTGTACGGCACAGATGTCAGCAGTTTATAGCAGGGGGTCAGCAATGTGCTGAACCCCTGCTATACCCACTAGACACCAGGGAAAGCATTAGAAAGTAGGCGGGCGGGGGATCACAATTGCGATCCAGCATCCCGTGCCGCCCGCCTGCAGCACCACCCGCAATTCCCACCCCCCTGCACCGCTGGAGGGGACACTAACATGGCGGGGTGCAGAGGGGGTTAAAATGTATAGGTTTGGGGCATTTTTTAGGTCTCTGATCCCCGCGGTCACAGACCACGGGGATCAGAGACTACAGAAAGTGCAGCAAACTGCAGGTCTGAATTAACCTGCGGTTTGCTGCATCCCTGACATGGGGGGGTCACAGGACCCCCCTGGGCATTGTGCCAAGGTGCCTGCTAAATGATTTTAGCAGACACCGTGTTCTGATCACCGCCACGTGCGCAGCGGTGATCGGAACTTCACAGGGTGTACATGTACACCCCTGGTCCTTAAGTAACAGGACACAAGGGCGTACTTGTACACCCTGTGTCCTAAAGAGCTTAACAAGTATAGAAATCTGAATTCTCTTGACCTGGTTTGCATGTTTCGTATTCTCGCATGTGCTCAGCTTATTTATGTATTGTCAATATTTAGACATTGGCTTAATTCACAAAATGAACTTATTTTACTTTATTTTATTATTTTTTATTTTATATTAAGTGTGCTTTGGGGCGGCTATGTTGTGGTTCACGCTGTAGCAAGGTGTGGACCGCGTGTGGCCTTCCCTTGTCAAAAGGTCTTGTGCAGGACCCTACTAGAGGGACGGCCATACTGGACTTAGTATTTACCAATAGACCTGATAGAACAACAGACGTGCAGGTCGGGGGACACCTGGCAAATAGTGACCAGAAAGTAATAACCTTCCATTTCTACAGGGAGGAACAAAAATACCAAACTTCAAAAAAACTAAATTTAGCCAACTAAGCGAGGCCATAGGCCTAACTAACCGGGACAAAGTCCTCAAAAACAAAAATACAGACTCAAAATGATATATTTTTAAAAGCATTGTAAAATCTCATTGTGAGAGGTACATACCGTATGGGAATAAGAGGGTAAGGAACAAGAAAAACCCAATGTGGATAAATAGAACTGTAAAGAAAGCAATAAATGACAAGAAGAAAGCATATAAATCACTAAAACAGGAGGGGAGTCAGAAAGCAGTGAAAAACTATAAGGGAAAAAGAAGAACATGTAAAAAACAAATAAAAGCGGCCAAACTAGAGACCGAGAGATTAATTGCCAGAGAGAGCAAAACTAACCCTAAAATGCTCTTCAGTTATATAAATGGTAAAAGTATAAATCTGAAGGTGTCGGCCCTTTACAGAGTGATGAGGGTGGAGTTGCAGCGAGCGACGAGGAGAAAGCAAAGCTGTTAAATATTTTTTCTTTACTGTATTAACTGAGGAAAATAAACTGTCAGATGAAATGCAGAATGTAAAGTAAATTCCCCATTAAAAGTGCCCTGTCTGACCCAGGAAGAAGTACAGCAGCGACTTAAAAGATTAAAACAGACAAAATCGCCAGGACCAGATGGCATACACCCCGTATCCTAAGGGAATTTAGTGATGTCATAGCCAGACCCTTATTTCTGATATTTGTGGACACTATACTGAGAGGGAATGTTCCACAGGATCGGCGCATAGAGAATGTGGTGCCAATATTCAAAAGGGTCCAAAAACAGAGCCTGGAAACTATAGGCCGGTAAGGGTAACATCTGTCGTGGGTAAACTGAAGGTTTTCTGAGAGATGCTATCTTAGAGGATCTCAATGAAAATAAGCAAATACCGCCATATCAGCATGGCTTCATGAGGGATCGGTCATGTCAGACTAATTTAATCAGCTTCTATGAGGAGGTAAGTTCTAGACTTGACAGCGGCGAATCAATGGATGTCGTATATCTGGACTTCTCCAAAGCATCTGACACCGTACCTCATAAAAGGTTAGTATATAAAATGAGGATGCTCGGACTGGGAGAAAATGTCTGTAAGTGGGTAAGTAACTGGCTGAGTGACAGAAAACAGAGGGGGTTATTAACGGTACACACTCAGATTGGGTCACTGTCACTAGTAGGGTACCTCAGGGGTCAGTACTGGAGGGGTCACTGTCACTAGTGGGGTACCACAGGGGTCAGTACTGGAGGGGTGACTGTCACTAGTGGGGTACCACAGGGGTCAGTACTGGAGGGGTCACTGTCACTAGTGGGGTACCACAGGGGTCAGTACTGGAGGGGTTACTGTCACTAGTGGGGTACCTCAGGGGTCAGTATTGGGCCCTATTCTCTTCAATATATTTATTAATGATCTTGTAGATCAAGTTTTGCAGATGACACTAAACTGTGTAAAGTAATTAACATTAAAGAGGACAATATACTGTATATATACTACAGAGGACAGTATACTGTATATATATACTAAAGAGGACAGTATACTGTATATATACTGCAGAGGACAGCATACTGTATATATACTGCAGAGGACAGTATACTGTATATATACTACAGATGACAGTATACTGTATATACTACAGAGGACAGTATACTGTATATATACTGCAGAGGACAGTATACTGTATATATACACTACAGAGGACAGTATACTATATATATATATACATATATATATATATATATATATACACACACATTACAGAGGACAGTATACTGAATATACTACAGAGGACAGAATAATGTGTATACATACACTGCTGATCCTTACGAATGATGTGTAGCCCATATACACAGCCGTTACCAATGACTGCTGCCATTATCCTCATCCTTACGAATGATGTGTAGCCACTATACACAGCCGTTACCAATGACTGCTGCTATTATCCTGATCCTTACGAATGATGTGTAGCCCATATACACAGCCGTTACCAATGTCCGCTGCTATTATCCTGATCCTTACGAATGATGTGTAACCCATATACGCAGCCGTTACTAATGACTGCTGCTATTATTCTGATCCTTTTGAATGATGTGTAGCCCATATACACAGCCGTTACCAATGACGGCTGCTATTATCCTGATCCTACGAATGATGTGTAGCCCAGATACACAGCCGTTACCAATGACGGCTGCTATTATCCTGATCCTTACGAATAATGTGTAGCCCATATACACAGCCATTACCAATGATTGCTGCTATTATCCTCATCCATACGAATAATGTGTAGCCCATATACACAGCCATTACCAATGACTGCTGCTATTATCCTGATCCTTACGAATGATGTGTAGCCCATATACACAGCCGTTACCAATGACTGCTGCTATTATCCTGATCCTTACGAATGATGTGTAACCCATATACACAGCCATTACCAATGACTGCAGCTATTATCCTGATCCCTTTGAATGATGTGTAGCCCATATACACAGCCGTTACCAATGACTGCTGCTATTATTCTGATCCTCACGAATGATGTGTAGCCCATATACACAGCCGTTACCAATGACTGCTGCTATTATCCTGATCCTTACGAATGATGTGTAACCCATATACACAGCCATTACCAATGACTGCAGCTATTATCCTGATCCCTTTGAATGATGTGTAGCCCATATACACAGCCGTTACCAATGACTGCTGCTATTATTCTGATCCTTACGAATGATGTGTAGCCCATATACACAGCCGTTACCAATGACTGCTGCTATTATCACAGATCCTTACGAATGATGTGTAGCCCATATACACAGCCGTTACCAATAATTGCTGCTATTATTCTGGTCGCTTACGAATGATGTGTAGACCATATACACAGCCGTTACCAATGATTGCTGCTATTGTCCTGATCCTTACGAATGATGTGTAGCCCATATAAACAGCCGTTACCAATGACTGCTACTATTATCCTGATCCTTACGAATGATGTGTAGCCCATATACACAGCCGTTACCAATAATTGCTGTTATTATTCTGATCCTTACCAATGATGTGTAGCCCATATACACAGCCGTTACCAATGACTGCTGCTATTATCCTGATCCTTACGAATAATGTGTAGCCCATATACACAGCCGTTACCAATAATTGCTGCTATTATCCTCATCCTTACGAATGATGTGTAGCCCATATACACAGCCGGTACCAATGACTACTGCTATTATCCTGATCCTTACGAATGATGTGTAGCCCATATACACAGCCGTTACCAATGACTGCTGCTATTATCCTCATCCTTACGAATGATGTAGCCCATATACACAGCAGTTACCAATAATTGCTGCTATTATTCTGATCCTTACCAATGATGTGTAGCCCATATACACAGCCGATACCAATGACTGCTGCTATTATCCTGATCCTTACGAATAATGTGTAGCCCATATACACAGCCGTTACCAATGACTGCTGCTATTATCCTGATCCTTACGAATGATGTGTAGCCCATATACACAGCCGTTACCAATAATTGCTGCTATTATCCTCATCCTACGAATGATGTGTAGCCCATATACACAGCCGGTACCAATGACTACTGCTATTATCCTGATCCTACGAATGATGTGTAGCCCATATACACAGCCGTTACCAATGACTGCTGCTATTATCCTCATCCTTACGAATGATGTGTAGCCCATATACACAGCCGGTACCAATGACTGCTGCTATTATCCTGATCCTTACGAATGATGTGTAGCCCATATACACAGCCGTTACCAATGACTGCTGCTATTATCCTGATCCTTACGAATAATGTGTAGCCCATATACACAGCCGTTACCAATGACTGCTGCTATTATCCTGATCCTTACGAATGATGTGTAGCCCATATACACAGCCGTTACCAATGACTGCTGCTATTATCCTGATCCTTACGAATGATGTGTAGCCCATATACACAGCCGTTATCAATGACTGCTGCTATTATCCTGATCCTTACGAATGATGTGTAGCCCATATACGCAGCCGTTACCAATGACTGCTGCTATTATTCTGATCCTTACGAATGATGTGTAGCCCATATACACAGCCGTTACCAATGACTGCTGCTATTATCCTGATCCTTACGAATGATGTGTAGCCCATATACACAGCCGTTACCAATGACTGCTGCTATTATCCTGATCCTTAACGAATGATGTGTAGCCCATATACACAGCCGTTACCAATGACTGCTGCTATTATCCTGATCCTTACGAATGATGTGTAGCCCATATACACAGCCGTTACCAATGACTGCTGCTATTATCCTCATCCTTACGAATGATGTGTAGCCCATATACACAGCCGTTACCAATAATTGCTGCTATTATTCTGATCCTTACCAATGATGTGTAGCCCATATACACAGCCGTTACCAATGACTGCTGCTATTATCCTGATCCTTACGAATAATGTGTAGCCCATATACACAGCCGTTACCAATGACTGCTGCTATTATCCTGATCCTTACGAATGATGTGTAGCCCATATACACAGCCGGTACCAATGACTACTGCTATTATCCTGATCCTTACGAATGATGTGTAGCCCATATACACAGCCGTTACCAATGACTGCTGCTATTATCCTGATCCTTACGAATAATGTGTAGTCCATATACACAGCCGTTACCAATAATTGCTGCTATTATCCTCATCCTTACGAATGATGTGTAGCCCATATACACAGCCGTTACCAATGACTGCTGCTATTATCCTGATCCTTACGAATGATGTGTAGCCCATACACACAGCCGTTATCAATGTCGGCTGCTATTATCCTGATCCTTACGAATGATGTGTAACCCATATACGCAGCCGTTACCAATGACTGCTGCTATTATTCTGATCCTTTTGAATGATGTGTAGCCCATATACACAGCCGTTACCAATGACTGCTGCTATTATCCTCATCCTTACGAATGATGTGTAGCCCATATACACAGCCGTTACCAATAATTGCTGCTATTATTCTGATCCTTACCAATGATGTGTAGCCCATATACACAGCCGTTACCAATGACGGCTGCTATTATCCTGATCCTTACGAATGATGTGTAGCCCATATACACAGCCGTTACCAATAATTGCTGCTATTATTCTGATCCTTACCAATGATGTGTAGCCCATATACACAGCCGTTACCAATGACGGCTGCTATTATCCTGATCCTTATGAATGATGTGTAGCCCATATACACAGCCGTTACCAATGACGGCTGCTATTATCCTGATCCTTATGAATGATGTGTAGCCCATATACACAGCCGTTACCAATAATTGATGCTATTATTCTGATCCTTACCAATGATGTGTAGCCCATATAAACAGCCGGTACCAATGACTGCTGCTATTATCCTGATGCTTACGAATAATGTGTAGCCCATATACACAGCCGTTACCAATAATTGCTGCTATTATCCTCATCCTTACGAATGATGTGTAGCCCATATACACAGCCGTTACCAATGACTGGTGCTATTATCCTGATCCTTACGAATGATGTGTAGCCCATATACACAGCCGTTACCAATGACTGCTGCTATTATCCTCATCCTTACGAATGATGTGTAGCCCATATACACAACCGTTACAATGACTGCTGCTATTATCCTGATCCCTACGAATGATATGTAGCCCATATACACAGCCGTTAACAATGACTGCTGCTATTATCCTCATCCTTACGAATAATGTGTAGCACATATACACAACCGTTACAATGACTGCTGCTATTATCCTGATCCCTACGAATGATATGTAGCCCATATACACAGCCGTTAACAATGACTGCTGCTATTATCCTCATCCTTACGAATGATGTGTAGCCCATATACACAGCCGTTACCAATGACTGCTGCTATTGTCCTGATCCTTACGAATGATGTGTAGCCCATATACACAGCCGTTACCAATGACGGCTGCTATTATCCTCATCCTTACGAATGATGTGTAGCCCATATACACAGCCGTTACCAATAATTGCTGCTATTATTCTGATCCTTACCAATGATGTGTAGCCCATATACACAGCTGTTACCAATGACGGCTGCTATTATCCTCATCCTTACGAATGATGTGTAGCCCATATACACAGCCGTTACCAATGACTGCTGCTATTATCCTGATCCTTACGAATGATGTGTAGCCCATATACACAGCCGTTACCAATGACTGCTGCTATTATCCTCATCCTTACGAATGATGTGTAGCCCATATACACAGCCGTTACCAATAATTGCTGCTATTATTCTGATCCTTACCAATGATGTGTAGCCCATATACACAGCCGTTACCAATGACTGCTGCTATTATCCCAATCCTTACAAATGATGTGTAGCCCATATACTCAGCCGTTACCAATGACTGCTGCTATTATCCTGATCCTTACGAATAATGTGTAGTCCATATACACAGCCGTTACCAATGCCTGCTCCTATTATCCTGATCTTTACGAATGATGTGAAGCCCATATACACAGCCGTTACCAATGACTGCTGCTATTATTCTGATCCTTTTGAATGATGTGTAGCCCATATACACAGCCGTTACCAATGACTGCTGCTATTATCCTCATCCTTACGAATGATGTGTAGCCCATATACACAGCCGTTACCAATAATTGCTGCTATTATTCTGATCCTTACCAATGATGTGTAGCCCATATACACAGCCGTTACCAATGACGGCTGCTATTATCCTCATCCTTACGAATGATGTGTAGCCCATATACACAGCCGTTACCAATAATTGATGCTATTATTCTGATCCTTACCAATGATGTGTAGCCCATATAAACAGCCGGTACCAATGACTGCTGCTATTATCCTGATCCTTACGAATAATATGTAGCCCATATACACAGCCGTTGCCAATAATTGCTGCTATTATCCTCATCCTTACGAATGATGTGTAGCCCATATACACAGCCGTTACCAATGACTGCTGCTATTATCCTGATCCTTACGAATGATGTGTAACCCATATACACAGCCGTTACCAATGACTGCTGCTATTATCCTCATCCTTACGAATGATGTGTAGCCCATATACACAGCCGTTACCAATGACTGCTGCTATTATCCTCATCCTTACGAATAATGTGTAGCCCATATACACAGCCGTTACCAATCACTGCTGCTATTATCCTCATCCTTATGATTGATGTGTAGCCCATTTACACAGCCGTTACCAATGACTGCTGCTATTATCCTGATCCTTACGATTGATGTGTCGCCCATATACACAGCCATTTCCAATGACTGCTGCTGTTATCCTGATCCTTACGAATGATGTGTAGCCCATATACAGGGAAAATCTTACCGGGATTTTACTTTCCTTGAGTAAGGAATGAGCACATCATCATGGGTTAACTTGCTGTCATCTTCTCTCTAGGACCGCCCACCTGGCAATAAATTAGAATAATAGACTAAATAATTAATTAGTTGCCCTATAAGGGACGCCTCCCAACAAGGATCCATTTTTTTAAAAAAATAGACTCAACACGGAATATATGCAACATAGAAAAAAATTTAATAGGGAGGGTATACTTGTGCTGCCTCCGGACTCAAGAAAGTAAAATCCCGGTAAGATTTTCCCTTTCCCCTGTCGTCCTCCGGCAGCACATCATGGGATTTTTATAGATCCTAAAGGGGTGGAATTTTCAGTTAAGGCAGCTGACAGAACCCCGGTACCAAAGGCTGAGCTCCTAGCATTGATGTCCAGACGATAGTGTTTTGCGAATGTCAAAGATGAAGACCAAGATGCGGCATTGCAAATATCTTCTATAGGGACTTGTGCCATTTCTGCCCAGGATGTAGCAGCGGCTCTGGTGGAATGTGCCTTGACTGGAGATGGGAGAGGCAAAGCTTGAAGAACATAAACTTCCAAAATAGTAGATTTTATCCACCTAGTGAGTGAATCTCTGGAAGGGCGATGCCCTTTTCTTGCACCAGAAAAAGCACAAACTAGTATTATGTATCGGTTTTAGCCTCTTGATTGCTTTGAAAAATCTAAAGATTAGTGGATGGTGAAGAAACTTATTTTCCGTCATGGATTTATGGCCGTCATATGCGCCCTTAAGGTATTGGGCTTGAGCCCTTTTTGAAACCCATCTTGGAGGAATTGTAGAACTGAAGAGACACTTATTTCTTCATAATCGGAACGGGACAACCAAGTACCAAACTTGTTCCAGATCTTAGCATATTTTTTGTTAGTAGAGTCTTTGCGAGAGGCCAATAAAGTAGTTATTACTGATTGTGAAAGACCTTTTTCCTCTAGTTTGGATTTTTCAGTCTCCATGCAGTGAGGTGTAGACGGTCTAGGCTCTGGTGATAGAGCGGAAGTTTCCAGTAATCCCCTTTGGCAAGATGGAGCAGAAGGGGAAACCAAGATATCCTGGGCCAAAAAGGAGTTATTATTATTATCATCACTTGAGGCTGTTCTTCTAGTATCTTCCGTAAAACCTTCGGAATGAGAGGCACTGGAGGAAAAATGTAAGCCGACAGGTTCTTCCAGCTTATCGAAAAAGCATCCACGACTGTAGGATTGTCGGAAATCTTTAGGGAACAGAATTGTTCTAGCTTCTTGTTCTTGAATGACGCCATCAGGTCCCAGGCCGGGCATCCCCATCTGAATACGATGTTCCTGAAGACAGATGGATTTAGTTCCCATTCTGCATGGTTGATCGTCCTCCTGCTCAGAAGATCCGCCTGAGTATTTGAGCAACCTCTTATATGAATCGCTCTTAAGTCCACTAAGTGTGATTCTGCCCAACTGAAGATTCTCTTGCAAAGATGTAGCAGGGATGGACTTCTGGTTCTGCCTAGCTTGTTCAAATAAAATACTGTCGCTAGATTGTCTGAGCGAATCAGAACTGGTTTCCCTACTATGTAGGATTTGAAGTTTTGAAGGGCTAGAAGGACTGCTTTCAGCTCTTTGTAGTTGGAGGACAGGGCTATTTCGCTGGGAGACCAGAGACCCTGGACCCATCTGCTCTGGAGGTGCGCTCCCCAGCCTTTGCCTGAGGCATCTGTAGTGATGACTGTTGGAGAGAGAAATTGAAAATGTTTCCCCTTGGTTAGGTTGGTTGAGCGAAGCCACCAGGAGAGGCTCTGTACTGTAGAGGGGTTCAACTTCACTTTTGCACCCAATTGGTAGTTGCTTCAATGCCAGGTTTGTAGTAAATTTTGCTGGAGATCCCTAGAGTGGATATTTGCCCAGGGAACAGCATCTGCCACCGCCGTCATGTGCCCCAGCGTCTTCATTACTCTCTGAACTGAGGGTGATCGTAGAGACAACAGGGTGTTTATTTCTCTCTTTAGTGCTATGACTTTCGGAGGAGGAAGATAAAGTTTCATCTTCACTGTGTCCATAAGAAAACCTAGGAAGACCTTGGAGGTGGAGGGTATTAAGTCCGACTTCTTCCAGTTTAGAATGAAACCTGTCTCCTGAAGCAGGCTTATAGTTCTTTCTAGATGAAGCTGAAGCAGTGTTTTTGACTCTGCGACGACCAGCCAATCGTCGAGATAGGGAAAAATTTGTATTCCTTCTAGACGGAGTTTTGCTGCAATGACAATGGCTATTTTTGTGAAAATTCTGGGAGCGGAACAAAGGCCAAAGGGCAAGGCTTTGAACTGGAAGTGTATAATCTTCTTCTTTTTCTTTACCGCTACCCTTAGAAATCTTCTTGAGCCTACATGAATTGGTATGTGCAGGTACGCGTCCCTTAAATCCAGAGATGCCATAAAGTGATTTTTGCTGAGAATTGCAGAGATTGATCGTATTGTTTCCATCTTGAAGTAAATCTTTTTCATGCAACGGTTCACATAGCGGAGGTCTATGATGAGACGGCTTTTTCCTCCAGGTTTGGGTACTCTGAAAATTCTGGAGTATACGCCAGAAAACAGTTGATTGGTTGGAACAGGTTCTAGTGCCCCTTTTTTGACATACTCTTGTAGGAGCTGAAAAGTTTCTAAATCTTCTCCTTTGTTGAGAAGGAAACGATTTTGCGGTAGATGTCTGAATTCCAGTTTGTATCCGTCTTGAATGATGCTTAGAGCCCAAACATCTGAGGTTACCTGCCGCCATTCTGAGTAGAAAAGAGATAAACGCCCTCCTACTTCTTGACTTTTGGCGTCAGAAGTTAGGTTTAGAAGACTTGGTCTCCTCCGTATTTTTCCTTGAGTTCTCTGAGGACCTCCAGGTTCTCCGGTCAGATCTTCCGCGGCTGGGACGACCTCTGTAAGAAGACCTTCTGTACTCTGCTCCTCTATAGGCACGAAAAAACCTGTTCTCTCTTTTCTTCGGTTGCGGAAAGGAGAGTGCTTTGTCCTCCGTATTGGCTTCCAGGAGCTTATCTAAATGTGAACCAAAAAGTTTCCCAGGTTCAAAGGGAAGGGAGCATAGGTGATTTTTGAAGAAGGATCACCGGACCAAAGCTTAAGCCAGATTGCTCTTCTGGCGGAGTTTGTGAGAGCCATATTTTTGCGATAAGTCTCAAGGAGTCTACCGGAAAATCGCAGAGGAACTCCGCTGCTAGCTTCAGGGTAGGTAACTGTTGAAGAAGCTCATCCCTGGGAAGACCATCTTCGATGTCTCTACCTAAATGGCTAAGCCATACCCTTAGTGCGCGTGCTACTGGAACAGTGGCCATTGCTGCTTTATTAAGAGATGCCAGATAAGTATGAAGTCTCTTGAGTAGACCGTCTGCCTTCTTCTCCATCGGGTCTTTCAATAAGGCCGAGTCGTCAGAGGGAAAGAAAGATCTTCTGGCTAACCTGGTTACAGGTGCGTCTACCTTGGCCGGGGATTCCCAGCTTGTGGATTCCACTGGATCAGTTTATAAATATTTTTAAACCTGGACCCCAGGTTGATTCTTCCGACTGGATGTTCCCACTCTTTGTGCATGATAGAGTCAAGGACTGGATGGCTGGAGAACACTGGCGCCTTCTTTTTAGGAAAGTAGAAAAGATATTCTTCTTGACTGCTGCCCGTTTTTCTTTACTGGCCTCCATAATGTTTTTACTTCCTTTATAAACCGGTTTGCGTCTTTTTTATTAAATAGGAAGTTATCCTCAGTGACAGGAGAATCTGAGTCTGAAGAAATTTCCCCCTCAGAGCGAAGAGACTCTTCTGATGAGGACGGAGATACAAACGTTTTCTTGACCCCTTCTTTTGGACTGTTTAAGAAAAGTCTTAAATAAGGACATAATTTTACTTGTTTCAATATCCGAGACTTCTTCTGGCTGCGTGCAATTCTCACAGATATTGGATGAGTAGTCAGCAGGCAGATGATGCAGACATGAGATACAAACTGAAGCTTGCGTTTTGCTTTTCTTTGGTGGAGAGGATTCCTGCGTATCGCGATGACACCTCACACACAAATTTTGAAGAAAGTCATCTGGCAAAGGTTGTTCACAGGATTGACACATCCTGTGTTTGCTTTTCTGCTCCTTTTTCAGCTTTACTTGATGAGCTGGACATCTGAAAATATATAAGAATAGGTGATATGAGGAGAATAAAAATCCTCAACAAATGCAGAAAACCAGGAGAGAAACAAGCAGAAGAAGTGGGTCAAGAAAGGTGGCCTGACCGCAACAGGCAGAATACCTTTAAATTGCTGGAGCTCGGCTGCCTGGCACAAAGGGGCACCGAGCTCCGCTACCTCCGCTCAAATACCTGTAAATTCGCGCCATTAGCGAGGAGAGGCGGCGCTCCAGTTCCAGTCTTTGGCAGTTCCGGTTCCGGTCTTTGGTGGCGTTCCAAAGACCGGAAGTTCGGGACTTCCGCTTCCGGTGATATGATCGCGTCCGCCCGCAGTCTCGATACCCGCATAAGAAGTTGAGAAACAAACTTCATTGCCGGCGTTGAAGCGGAGAGGAGTGTAGCCAGGGAAAAACACATGGCTATACACACTCCTGGGCGAGTAACCTTGCACACAAGGTATGATGGCCGGGTCACGTGTGAACAACTTGCAGGTGGGCTTCTTCTTAGGAAGAGGACATAAAAAAAACACATGGATCCTTGTTGGGTGGCGTCCTTTATAGGGCAACTAATTAATTATTTAATCTATTAATCTAATTTATTGCTAGGTGGGCGGTCCTAGAGAGAAGATGACAGAAAGTTAATCCATGATGATGTGCTGCAGGAGGACAACAGGGAAACAGCCGTTACCAATGACTGCTACTATTATCCTCATCCTTACGAATGATGTGTAGCCCATATACACAGCCGTTACCAATGACTGCTGCTATTATCCTGATCCTTACGAATGATGTGTAGCCCATATACAGAGCCGTTACCAATGACGGCTGCTATTATTCTGATCCTTACGAATGATGTGTAGCCCATATACACAGCCGTTACCAATTACTGCTGCTATTATCCTGATCCTTATGAATGATGTGTAGCCCAAATACACAGCCGTTACCAATGACTGCTGCTATTATCCTCATCCTTACGAATGATGTGTAGCCCATATACACAGCCGTTACAATGATGGCTGCTATTATCCTGATCCTTACGAATGATGTGTAGCCCATATACACAGCCGTTACCAATGACGGCTGCTATTATCCTGATCCTTACGAATGATGTGCAGCCGAAATACACAGCCGTTACCAATGACTGCTGCTATTATCCTGATCCTTACGAATGATGTGTAGCCCATATACACAGCCGTTACCAATGACTGCTGCTATTATCCTGATCCTTACGAATGATGTGTAGCCCATATACACAACCGTTACCAATGACGGCTGCTATTATCCTCATCCTTACGAATGATGTGTAGCCCATATACACAGCCGTTACCAATGACTGCTGCTATTATCCTCATCCTTACGAATGATGTGTAGCCCATATACACAACCGTTACCAATGACTGCTGCTATTATCCTCATCCTTACGAATGATGTGTAGCTCACATACACAGCCGTTACCAATGACTCCTGCTATTATCCTCATCCTTACGAATAATGTGTAGCCCATATACACAGCCGTTACCAATAATTGCTGCTATTATTCTGAGCCTTACAAATGATGTGTAGCCCATATACACAGCCGTTACCAATGACTGCTGCTATTATCCTCATCCTTACGAATAATGTGTAGCCCATATACACAGCCGTTACCAATGACTGCTGCTATTATCCTAGTCCTTACGAATGATGTGTAGCCCATTTTCCCTTTCGTCCTCCGGCAGCACAGAATGGGTTAAACTGTCGTCTTCTTCTTTCTAGGACCGCCCACCTAGTCAAAAACAATTAAATTATCCAGTGACATGCTTTATAAATGACTCCTCCCTATAGCATTCCTGTGTTTTTATGTCCTCTTCATGGATCCCACCTAAAGATGTCTATGGATATTATGAGCCCTTCAGACAGTAGTAGGCGAACTCTCTTGGCGGCGGCTGGTCTGCTTTTGCCCCCTGCTCCCTTTTTGCTACGCTGTTGGCTCGGTCTCACCACTGCCTCTTCCTCTGAACTATGAAAGTCAGTGGCACGACCTTAATTCCATGTGGGGTCTAGGACCTCATCGTCCCCTGCATCGTCTTCCACACAGTCTTCCTCCCTGACCTCCTGTTCGGTCTGCACACTGCAGAAAGACGCAGCAGGTGGCACCTGTGTTCAGTCATCATCAGAGACGTGCGGACTCCGATGAGGTGGTATTCCCATGTCCTCATCATCACGAAACATCAGTGGTTGTGCATCAGTGCATTCTATGTCTTCCACCACTGGAAGAGACTGCTGCATAACTTGAGGCTCAGACAGTTTCCCTGATATGCATGGGGGTGATGTGACAGACTGATGGGCTTGGTTTTCAGGTGCAACCTGTGCGCTTTCTGCAGAAGACTGGGTGGGAGATAATGTTGTGAACGTGCTGGATCCACTGTCGGCCACCCAATTGACTAGCGCCTGTACCTGCTCAGGCCTTACCATCCTTAGAACGGCAATGGGCCCCACCAAATATCGCTGTAAATTCTGGCGGGTACTGGAACCTGAGGTAGTTGGTTCACTAGGACGTGTGGCTGTGGCAGAATGGCCACGTCCTCTCCCAGCACCAGAGGGTCCATTAACACCACCACGACCGTGTCACGTCCCTTACTAGATGTTTTCCTCATTGTTACCGTTCACCAAGCACCACAATAAGAAAAAAAATATTTGGCCCAATGTATTGATTTCAAATTCAGGCCTTTTTTTACAGGCACCTAACACTATCTGTTCAGAAAGGATCGTCAAAACCGGAGAGGGGGAGGGGTCTGCCTTTACATGAAGTCCTGTCTAAAGCCCACACTCCAGGAAGACATCTGTGAGGGACACGAAAATGTGGTGTCATTGTGGGTAGAAATACTAATAGGAGTTTACTATAAACCACCTAATATACCAGAGTCCACAGAAAATCTATTACTAAACGAGATAAACAAGGCGGCAAACCATAATGAGGTGGTTATTATGGAGGAACTCCGCAGATATAGACTGGGAAACTGAGAGCCGTACATCCCATAAAGGAAACAGGTTCTTGGCAATAGCCAAAGACAATTACCTTTCCCAAATGGTTCAGGACCCAACTAGAGGGACGGCCATACTGGACTTAGTATTAACCAATAGACCCGACAGAACCACAGACGTGCAGGTCGGGGGACACCTGGGAAACAGTGACCATAAAGTAATAACCTTCCAATTATCCTTCAAACGAGAGTTTCTACAGGGAGGAACAAGAATACCGGACTTCAAAAAAGCTAAATTTAGCCAACTAAGAGAGGCCATAGGCCCAATTAACTGGGACATAGTCCTCAAAAATAAAAATACAACCATAAAATGGGAGATTTTTAAAAGCATTGTAACATCTAATTGTGATCGATGCATACCTTATAGAAATAAAAGGCTAAGAAATAAGAAGAAACCAATGTGGATAAATAGAACCGTAAAGAAGGCAATAAATGACAAAAAAAAAGCCTATAAATCACTAAAACAGGAGGGGAGTCAGGAAGCTCTGATAAACTGTAAAGAAAAAAATAGAACATGTAAAAAACTAATAAAAACTGCCAAACTAGAGACCGAGAGATTAATTGCCAAAGAGAGCAAAACTAACCCTAAAATGTTTTTCAATTATATAAATGGTAAAAAGTATAAATCTGAAGGAGTCGGCCCTCTACATAGCAATGAGGGGGGAGTTGCAGAAAGAGACGAGGAGAAAGTTAAGCTATTAAATATTTTCTTCACCACTGTTTTCACTGAGGAAAATAAACTGTCAGATGAAATGCAGAATGTAAAAGTAAATTCCCCTTTAAAAGTGCCCTGTCTGACCCAGGAAGAAGTACAACAGCGACTTAAAAGATTAACATAGACAAGTCGCCAGGACCGGATGGCATACACCCCGTATCCTAAGGGAATTAAGTGATGTCATAGCCAGACCCTTATTTTTGATATTCACGGACTCCATACTGACAGGGAATGTTCCACCAGACTGGCGTATAGCAAATGTGGTGCCAATATTCAAAAAGGGTCCAAAAACAGAGCCTGGAAACTATAGGCCGGTAAGTCTAACATCTATTGTGGGTAAACTGTTTGAAAGTTTTGTAAGAGATGCTATCTTAGAGGATCTCAATGAAAATAAGCAAATTACACCATATCAGCATGGCTTCATGAGGGATCGGTCATGCCAAACAAATTTAATCAGCTTCTATGAGGAGGTAAGTTCTAGACTTGACAGCGGCGAATCAATGGATGTCGTATATCTGGACTTCTCCAAAGCATCTGACACTGTACCTCATAAAAGGTTAGTATATAAAATGAGGATGCTCGGACTGGGAGAAAATGTCTGTAAGTGGGTAAGTAACTGGCTGAGTGACAGAAAACAGAGGGTGGTTATTAATGGTACACACTCAGATTGGGTCACTGTCACTAGTAGGGTACCTCAGGGGTCAGTATTGGAGAGGTCACTGTCACTAGTGGGGTACCTGAGGGGTCAGTATTGGAGGGGTCACTGTCACTAGTGGGGTACCTCAGGGGTCAGTACTGGAGAGGTCACTGTCACTAGTGGGGTACCTCAGGGGTCAGTACTGGAGAGGTCACTGTCACTAGTGGGGTACCTCAGGGTCAGTACTGGAGAGGTCACTGTCACTAGTGGGGTACCTCAGGGGTCAGTACTGGAGGGGTCACTGTCACTAGTGGGGTACCTCAGGGGCAGTACTGGAGGGGTCACTGTCACTAGTGGGGTACCTCAGGGGTCAGTACTGGAGGGGTCACTGTCACTAGTGGGGTACCTCAGGGGTCAGTACTGGGCCCTATTCTCTTCAATATATTTATTAATGATCTTGTAGGAGGCTTGCACAGTAATATATAAATTTTTGCAGATGACACTAAACTGTGTAAAGTAATTAACACTGCAGAGGACAGTTTTCTGCTACAGAGGATCTGGATAGACTGGAGGCTCGGGCAGAGAAATGGCAGATGAGGTTTAACACTGACAAATGTAAAGTTATGCACATGGGAAGGAATAATGCAAGTCACCCAGTACATACTAAATGGTAAAACACTCGGTAACACTGACATGGAAAAGGATCTAGGAATTTTAATAAATAACAAACTAAGCTGTAAAAACCAGTGTCAGGCAGCTGCTGCTAAGGCCAATAAGATAATGGGTTGCATCAGAAGGGGCATAGACGCCCGTGATGAGAACATAGTCCTACCACTTTACACATCACTGGTCAGACCACACATGGAGGACTGTGTACAGTTCTGGGCTCCCGTGAACAAGGCAGACATAGCAGAGCTGGAGAGGGTTCAGAGGAGGGCAACTAAAGTAATAATTGGAATGGGGCAACTACAGTACCCTGAAAAGGTATCAAAATTAGGGTTATTCACTTTAGAAAAAAGACGACCGAGGGGAGATCTAATAACTATGTATAAATATATCAGGGGTCAGTACAGAGATCACTCCCATCATCTATTTATCCCCAGGACTGTGACGAGGGGACATCCTCTGCGTCTGGAGGAAAGAAGGTTTGTACACAAACATAGAAAAGGGTTCTTCACGGTAAGAGCAGTGAGACTATGGAACTCTCTGCCTGAGGAGGTGGTGATGGTGAGTACAATAAAGGAATTCAAGAGGGGCCTGGATGTATTTCTGGAGCGTAATAATATTTCAGGCTATAGCTACTAGAGATGGGTCGTTGATCCAGGGAGTTATTCTGACTGCCTGATTGGAGTCGGGAAGGAATTTTTTCCCCTTAAGTGAGGAAAATTGGCTCTACCTCACAGGGGTTTTTTGCCTTCCTCTGGATCAACTTGCAGGAAACAGGTCGAACTGGATGGACAAAAGTCTTTTTCCGGCCTTATATACTATGTTACTATGTTACTATCTGCCTATTTATTTATGTAGCGTATTACACTAATCCGGGCACAGCAGTAACCACTGATTTAGGGGAATATCTCTTTTAGGGCTAGTATTTAAGCCCTGGATGAAATGTATCCTTTTATGGACAGATTTACAATTGGCCTGCAACAGCTGGGACACCAGATTCAGGGTATTGCTATTTTGGCAATTGAATTTCACCCCAGAACAAAATATAGCCTTTTACGGACAGATTAACACTTGGCCTGCAACAGCTGGGACACCAGATTCAGGGTATTGATATTTTGGCAATTGAATTTTACCCCACAACAAAATATATGTTTTTGCGGACACTATGAAACTTGGCCAGCCACAGCTGAAACCACTGATTTATGGTATTGCAATTTGTGCAATTGAATTTCACCCCAGAACAAAATATATAATTTGCAGGACACTATGATACTTGGCCTGCAACAGCTGGGACACCAGATTCAGGGTATTGCTATTTTGGCAATTTCATTGCACCCCAGAACAAAATATATGTTTTGGCGGACCCCATTATACTTTGGCAGCCACAGCTGAAACCACTGATTTATGGTATTGCTATTTTGGCAATTGAATTTCAATACAGAAAATAATCTATCTTTGCCAGACAGCAGACAGTATTATACTTGGCTAGTCAAAGCTGGAACACCAGATTTAGGGGATTGGTATTTTGGCAATTGTATTTAACCCCTTAATAAAATATAGAAATTGCTATCCTGAGTTTCTAGGGGTGACAATTAGCACAGCCAAGCCCCTGATGTAGGATATAGCAAAAAAAAACTAGTATTGATGGATTGATGGACTTGGTGGCAGCTTGTTCTGGTGCACCACAAGTCACAAAATGGCCGCCGATCACCCCAGAAAATAAGTGACAGAAAAACGCTCTGTGCAGCCTTAAAACCAGTGAGCAAGTAACTAGCAGAAGTTCAATGATTCTCAGCTGTAGATCAATCAGTTCATTAGGTGCTGTTGCTGACTTTAACCTGTCTAATCTCGCCCGACAGAAGCTGCGTCCTCTCCCTACACTAATCAGAGCAGTGTGACGTGCGGCGCTACGTGACTCCAGCTTAAATAGAGGCTGGGTCACATGCTGCACTGGCCAATCACAGCCATGCCATTAGTAGGCATGGCTGTGATGGAGCTCTTAGAGCAGAAGTAAAGCGCTAGCTGATTGGCTGCTGTGCAGCCCTTCAGAAAGCGGGAAGTAGTCGCCGAACAATGAACCCGAACTTTTTTGAAAATGTTCGGGTTCGAGTCAGTGTCCCAAACACCCCAAAATTCGGTACGAACCCCAACTATGCTCGAACTGTTCGCTCAACACTAAATGGGAGCTGAATCCGGAGTTTTCAGAAACTTTGTAACCAGATGGGAGTGGCCCACTTGGGATCTGATGGCCTCGGCCAAGAACAGGAAACTAAACAGATTCTGTTCTCTAAAGAAGTCCGACAATCCTACAGTTGTGGATGCCTTCTCCATGAGCTGGAGAGATCTGTCTGCCTACATCTTTCCCCAGTGCCTCTCATTCCAAGGGTCTTGCGGAAGATAGTAGAAGAGAAGCCTCAAGTGGCGATAATGATAACTAGGAGATCTTGGTTTCCCCTTCTTCTCCTTCTAGCCAAAGGGAATACTTGAAACTTCCGCTTCTCCCAGATCTGCTTCTTCAGAACGGTCTCTATCACCAGAATCTAGACCATCTACATCTCACGGCCAGGAGACTGAAAGATCCAAATTAGAGAAGGGCCTCTCTCAATCAGTTATAGATACTCTTCTCGCCTCTCGCAAAGACTCTACTAACAAAAGATATGGTAAAATATGGAAAAAGTTCAGTTCCTGGATGTCAGATTCGAGCCATGAAGATATTAATGTAACCTCAGTCCTACAATTTCTTCAAGATGGCTTTCAGAAGGTTCCCAAGCCCAATACTTTAAGAGCGCACATGACAGCCATAAACTCTATGACGGAGAATAAATTCCTTCATCACCCATTGATCTTCAGATTCTTCAAAGCAGTTAGGCTTCATGCACACGACCGTTGTTTGATTCCGTGTCCGTTGTGCCGTTTTTCGGGATTTTCTGCGGACCCATTGGTTTTCAATGGGTACGTGGAAAACTCGGCAAATGCACCGTTTGTCCTCCGCATCTGTGGTCCGTGATTCCAGTCCGTCAAAAAAATATAACCTGTCCTATTCTTGTCCGTGAAAAATGGTTCACGGACCCATTCAAGTCAATGGGACCGTGAAAAATGCGGATGGCCGTGTCCGTTTTTTTTGCGGATCCCTTGGCAGGCACTTGGCAAAAATTGTCAGCCTGTCTTTTGGTAAAATCTTTTGGGTCATGTCCGCAAAAAAAAACGGAAGACACACGGAAACACAACGGAAGCAAAAACTGACATGGATCACGGAACAACGGAACCCCGTTTTGCGGAACCGCAAAAAAATACTGTCATGTGCATGAGGCCTTAAGACTAAACCAGTACACAGGGATCCTTTACCAATTTGGGATCTCTCAATAGTCTTAAAAAGACTATCAAATGGCTATCCTACAAAAACTTTGTTTTTGATGGCTATTACATCTGCCAAGTAGTGATGTTGCGAACATAAAATTTTCCGTTCGCGAACGGCGAACGCGAACCTCCACAAATGTTCGCGAGCGGGCGAACCGGGTGAACCGCCATAGACTTCAATAGGCAGTCGAATTTTAAAACCCACAGGGACTCTTTCTGGCCACAATAGTGATGGAAAAGTTGTTTCAAGGGGTCTAACACCTGGACTGTGGCATGCCGGAGGGGGATCTATGGTAAAACTCCCATGGAAAATTACATAGTTGACGCAGAGTCGGGTTTCAATCCATAAAGGGCATAAATCACCTAACATTCCTAAATTGTTTGGAATAACGTGCTTTAAAACATCCAGTGTGTGTATACGATCAGGTATGATGTTGTATCGATCAGGTAGTGTAAGGGTCACGCCCGCTTCACAGACATTGACAGACCAAACTCCCCTTTTAATGCACCGCAAACAGTCCATTTGCACAACTGCAAACTCCCTATTTGCACAAGGTTGGATACCAAGCTAGCCACGTCCCGGTGATGTCATTGAAGGTTTCTTCCTCCACCCAGCCACGTACAACACCAAGGGTCCCCGAAAGGTGAATTGAATTGATTTTTCGAACGGGGAGATGGTTAAAAAAACGCTGGCTCCCTCCACTCTGTTTTAATACACGGTCACTGCGTCTGCGCCGTGCAATTTACTGTCACACCCGATATGAGTGGTATTTTCTGTAGTACTAGTCTCATCAGTTTAATCCCTGTTACATCCCATATCAGGGATTGCTTTTTGTGAAAAAAAACGTAGGCCGGGTACCTTCGACTGCCTTCACAGTGACAGACCAAACTCTCATACACCAAACTGAATTGATTTCAGGAACCGGGAGATGGAAAAAGCAGCTTGGTCGGTCCTCTTACTCCCAAATTGGGGCACTGCGGCGTGCACAGAGCACTGTGCTGTGACACCCTATATGAGTGGTGTCTTAACTAGTACTATTCCTATCAGTTTAACCCCTGTTACGGACCCTATCCGGTCGAATTGATTAACCATTGTCGAATTAGCGAACCATTACGACATCATGAAATAATTTAGTTCTGAGCTCTGCACTTGCTTTGTATTGGAATTGATGGGGATTTTTTTAATTGTCTGCATCATTTCTAATAAACTATTAAGAGACTTTATTAGGATTTTTTATTTTATGTATTAAAAACCCATACAACATATAAAAAAAAAAAGGTAAATTAATGTTTTTTCTATGAAATATTATCCAGCCGTCCGATCGCTTTTGGTCTGACCATAATGAAGCAGCGGCCTTATCATCTGGGGTGTGACAACATTGCCAACACACTCATAGAGGTGATGATTGCTTCATTGTGATACGCAAGCCCCTTCACCACAACAAGGTAACCATCACGAAGGGGAATTGACACTTGTATGGGCCTTTTTTTTTGGTTTGTTTTTGCAGCCACAGTGCTGCACCATAGGACTGAAAAATTAGGCATGTACACATGCCTGAAAAATAATGGCACTGTTGCAGCCGCTATTGTAGCAGCGGTCGGAAAAATTGATGTTTTCCAGGCAGAAAAGTGACTAAAACATTGCGGCTTGAACCCTAGTTGGTGGTGGAGAATTCACGAAAGTCATCCGGTATGCAGACATTAAATACAGCAGCGTGGGGACCATTTTGAGGCCAAGGCTTGTAATCAGGCCTTTTGTTAGTCAAACGTATCCCCCACTGTCAGTCCCTTCGGGATCCATGCCTCATTCATCTTTATGAAGGTGAGGTAATCAACACTTTTTGACCGAGGCGACTTCTCTTGTCAGTGACAATGCCTCCTGCTGCACTGAAGGTCCTTTCTGACAGGACACTTGAAGCAGGGCAGGCCAGAAGTTCTATCGCAAACTGGGATAGCTCAGGCCACAGGTCAAGCCTGCACACCCAGTAGTGAAGGGGTTCATTGCTCCTCAGAGTGTCGATATCTGCTGTTAAGGCGAGGTAGTCTGCTACTGCTGCATCCTTTCCGACTTCTCGGTAATTTGGTAACATTTCTGCCACTTTCTGCTTATACCGGGGTCTAGTAGCGTGGCCACCCAGTACAGGTCGTTCTCCTTCATCCTTTTTATACGTGGGTCCCTCAACAGACATGACAGCATGAAAGCATGAAAGACCCCATTTGAACAAGGTTGGATGCAGAGCTACTCATTTCCCGTTCCTCGTCCTCACTGATGTCATTGACGGTCTGTTCTTCCCCCAGCCACGCTACAACACCATGGGTCCCAGATAGGTGACAACAACGAGCACCCTGGGGTGCCTGCTGTGGTTGGTCTTCCTCCTCCTCAAAGCCGCCACATTCCTCCTCTGACTCCTCTTCCTCAGACTCCTCTTCCAGCGTTGCTGCAGGTCCGGCAAGCGATGATGACAAGGCTGTTTCTGGTGGTGATGGTGACCACAACTCTTCCTCTTCACGCTCATCTACAGCCTGATCCAGAACTCTTCGCAGGGCACGCTCCAGGAAGAAAACGAATGGGAAGAGGTCGCTGATGGTGCCTTCAGTATGACTGACTAGGTTTGTCACCTCCTCAAAAGGACGCATGAGCCTACAGGCATTGCGCATGAGCGTCCAGTAACGTGGCAAAAGATTCCCAGCTCCGCAGAGGCTGTCCTAGCACCCCGGTCATACAAATACTCGTTGACGGCTTTTTCTTGTTGGAGCAGGCGGTCGAACATTAGGAGTGTTGAATTCCAACGTGTTGGGCAGTCGCAAATCAAGCGCCTCACTGGCATGTTGTTTCGCCGCTGAATATCGGAAAAGTGCGCCATGGCCGTGTAGGGACACCTGAAATGGCCACACACCTTCCTGGCCTGCTTGAGGACGTCCTGTAAGCCTGGGTACTTAGACACAAAGCGTTGTACGATGAGATTCAACACATGTGCCATGCACGGCACATGTGACAACTTGCCCAAATTCAATGCCGACAACAAATTTGTGCCATTGTCACACACCACTTTGCCGATCTCCAGTTGGTGCGGGGTCAGCCACTGATCCACCGGTGCGTTCAGGGCGGACAGGAGTGCAGGTCCTGTGTGGCTCTCTGCTTTCAGGCAAGTCAACCCCAAGACAGCGTGACACTGTCGTATCCGGGATGTGGAATAGCCCCTGGGGAGCTGGGGGAATCAGGTGATGTGCAGCCAGACGCCGCAGCAGAAGAGGACTCAGCCGAGGAGGATATCGAAGAGGATGGAGTAGGAGTAGAGGAGGTGGCAGTAGGTCTGCCTGCAAGTTGTGGCGGTGTCACCAACTCTGCTGCGGAGCCACGCATTCCATGCTTGTCAGCCGTCAGCAGGTTGACCCAATGCGCAGTGTACGTGATATACCTGCCCTGACCGTGCTTTGCAGACCAGGTATCAGTGGTCAGATGGACCCTTGCCCCAACACTGTATGCCCAAGATGCCAGGTTGGGGATTGCCTTTTGTGAAAAGAAATTTCGGCCGGGTACCTTCCAATGTGGTGTCCCAATAGAGACAAATTTTTTGAAGGCCTCAGACTCCACCAGCTGGTATGGCAAAAGTAATGGTGGGTATACAGTGTGGGTTTCAGTGGGGTCTGGTGGTATATAGTGGTGGGTACATAGTGTGGGTTTAAGGGGGTCGGTGGTATATAGTGGTGGGTATACAGTGTGGGTCTGAGGGGGGGGTCTGGTGGTATATAGTGGTGGGTATACATTGCGGGTTTGAGGGGGGTCGGTGGTATATAGTGGTGGGTATACAGTGCGGGTTTAATGGGAGGTCGGTGGTATATAGTGGTGGCTATACAGTATGGGTTTGAGCGGGGGGGGGGGTCGATGGTATATGGTGGTGGGTATACAGTGCGGGTTTAAGGGGGGGTTGGTGGTATATAGTGGTGGGTATACAGTGTGGATTTGAGGGGGGGTCTGGTGGCATACAGTGGTGGGTATACAGTGTGGGTTTAAGGGGGGGGGGGTCTGTTGGTATATAGTGGTGGGTATACAGTGTGGGTTTGAGGGGGGGTCTGGTGGCATACAGTGGTGGGTATACAGTGTGGGTTTGAGGGGGGTTTCGGTGGTATATAGTGTTGGGTATACAGTGCGGGTTTGAGGGGTTCTGGTGGTATATAGTGATGGGTATACAGTTTGGGTTTGAGGGAGGGGTCTATGGTATATTGTGGTAGGTATACAGTTTGGGTTTGAGGGGGTCTGGTGGTATATAGTGGTGGGTATACAGTTTGGGTTTGAGGGGTTCTGGTGGTATATAGTGATGGGTGTACAGTGTGGGTTTGAGGGGGGTCTATGGTATATAGTTGTAGGTATACAGTTTGGGTTTGAGGGGGTCTGGTGGTATATAGTGGTGGGTATATAGTGTGGATTTGAGGGGGGTCGGTGGTATATAGTGGTGGGTATACAGTGTGGGTTTGAGGGGAGGTCGGTGGTATATAGTGGTGGGTATACAGTGTGGGTTTGAGGTGGGGGGGTCTGGTGGAATATAGTGATGGGTGTACAGTGTGGGTTTGAGGGGGTCGGTGGTATATAGTGATGGGTGTACAGTGTGGGTTTGAGGGGGTCTATGGTATATAGTGGTGGGTGTACAGTTTGGGTTTGAGGGGGGTCTGGTGGTATATAGTGGTGGGTATATAGTGTGGATTTGAGGGGGGTCGGTGGTATATAGTGGTGGGTATACAGTGTGGGTTTGAGGGGAGGTCGGTGGTATATAGTGGTGGGTATACAGTGTGGGTTTGAGGTGGGGGGTCTGGTGGAATATAGTGATGGGTGTACAGTGTGGGTTTGAGGGGGTCGGTGGTATATAGTGATGGGTGTACAGTGTGGGTTTGAGGGGGGTCTATGGTATATAGTGGTGGGTATACAGTTTGGGTTTGAGGGGGGGTCTGGTGGTATATAGTGGTGGGTATATAGTGTGGATTTGAGGGGGGGGTCGGTGGTATATAGTGGTGGGTATACAGTGCTGGTTTGAGGGGGGTCGGTGGTATATAGTGGTGGGTATACAGTGCTGGGTTGAGGGTGGGTGGTATATAGTGGTGGGTATACAGTGCGGGTTTGAGTGGGGTCGGTGATATAGTGGTGGGTATACAGTGTGGGTTTGAGGGGGGTCTATGGTATATAGTGGTGGATATACAGTGCGGTTTGAGGGGGTCTGGTGGTATACAGTGCTGGGTATACAGTGTGGGTTTGGGGGGGTCGTGATATATATGTAACAGTATTAGTATTACCCTGTGTAACAGATTGACCCTGTTATATTATTTATGTTCGGCTGTACACCCAAGCCCCCCCATTCATTTACCAAACCAATTATGTGTGGGTCACCAGATGTCTGTTGTATGTTGCCCACCCTGTGCCCATTATTGGTATCAGGTATGTAAATGTGTTGATTTTCTGAGCCTCTTCCCTTTTCCTGTCCCAGTGTTTCCTGAGAACAGGGCACTCTCCCAGGGACCCTGCCCACTCTGTGTAAACTAGCTGCCTTGTCCCTCCTCAACCCCCCATCAGTCCTTCTATTGTCTCGCCCCACCATGCTTTGTATTAGAGTAATCCATGTCCTCTATTCTATGTAAATGAGGCGGTTGGGGGTTTAAAACTTGTGCACCATGCCTAGTAAAATCAGTTGACTCCCAAAACTGTGTGTCGTCCAGTTACTGGGGAATTGTCTCTTGGACATTGACCTGCTTCTTCATCTACAAGGGGACTTAAGCGGAGATATTGATGCTATGTCTTCGAGCTCCGCAACAGTTATGCTAGGATTTGAGGTAAGTACCAGTTTGAGGTCCCCATCAGATTTAATAATATGCCAGTGTCTTCAATATCTGACATATCTCCTTATTGTATCCATCAAAGGTACCAATACACCTTATGATATCATTGCTTCTGGATGGTTTCGACTTCAGTAAATCCTCTCTGGGGTCCTCCTGGCTCTATTACAGGCCTTTTTCAGAGGAGCCAAGGGGAACCTCTGTTCTTAAATCTCATACACCATCCAACGACATGTTTTATATTTCTGCATTTCTAACACCAATTTCACTTTACAGCTGAGAAATAGTGCATTATTCTTTTTTTGAGTGAAAAAAGCTAAATTCCTGCTTCACAAAGCAGTTGTAGATACACGGTATAAATACCTACATTTAATTTACAGCAGTGAAAAACTGCATTTGTGAATTTTGGTGACAAAAGCCGTGACATAGTCCATTTGTCTAGCCTGGGACCTGTGGTGCCACAGAGCACTTGTGTATACTATGCACTACACCGTATATTCCATTTCAGTTATCAAATAGTGCATCAGTGTATTTTATAAAAAAAAAGTGGTCTTCCTGATCCACCAAGCCTATTTTACACCTCCAAAATATATATTTGACATTTCTGCAGTAAAATTTTGTGGGAAAAACCGTATTCCTTGTCCACAAAACACTTTTGCATACACCGTCCAACGACATATTTTATATTTCTGCAGGAAATAGTGCTTCTTTGTTTTTATAGAAAAAAAAAAAACGTTATCTAAAGGTCCACCAAACAGTCTGAAATACCCATTACAACCACCTATTTTACATTGCTGCTGTGAAATACACCATAAGTGTATGTTCTTTGACAAAAAAGTGGTAATCCTGATCCACAGAGCATCTTGAAATTCACCGCCTAAATACCGATTTCACATTACAGCTGAGAAATGGTGCATTATTCTTTTTGTGGGAAAAAGCTAAATTCCTGCTTCACAAAGCAGTTGTACATACACTGTATAAATATCTAATTAAAATTTACAGCAGTAAAAAACTGCATTTTGGGGTTTTATTGAAAAAAGCCGTGTTTTAGGCTGAAAAAACAGTTCTGCATCCGTCGTTTAAATAATTATTTCCAATTTATAACGGTCAATTACTGCATTTGTGAATTTTGGTGACGAAATCCATGTTCTGGGTCCCCAAAACTGGTGTCCATACACTGTATAAATATCTACTGTTAATGTACAGCAGTTAAAAACTGCATTTTGGGTTTTTATTGAAAAAGCCGTGTTTTAGGCCGAAAAACAGTTGTGCATCCGTCGTTTAAATAATTAATTTCAATTTACAGCAGTGAAATACTAATTTTCTGTACTTTATTACAAAAATTCTTGTTCCACAAAACACTTGTGCATACAACGTAACAATTTTTTTTCATTTCCGCATAGAAATTTTGGGCCCAAAAACATTATTCTGGGTCCACAGAGCATTTTTATGACACGGGCACTGCCTTAGCGAATGTAATTGTCGACTAGTGGCGGTAAATTGACACCGGAGATAAACCATCTGTTAGTTTGGTGGGTGAACGCAAATAATGAGGAGAACATCAAATAAGGGACGTGGGCATGGTCGTGGTGGTGGAGCTCCTGTTGCTGGGAGAGGACGTGGCCGTTCTGCACCAGCTATATGTCCAAGTCAAACACCTTCGTCAGGTGCGAGTAGGCGACAGAACCTGCAAAGTTATTTGGTAGGCCCGAATGCCGCTCTACGGATGGTGAGGCCAGAACATGTACAGGCGATAGTAGATTGGGTGGCTGACAGCGCCTCCAGTTCCTTCACAGTATCTAACACCCGGTCCTCTGCAGAAAGCACAGAGTTGGCTCCTGCAGCCCATGGCCATCAGTCTTTCTCCTCATCCCCTTGCAAATCAGCCAAGCAGTCTGAGCTCCAAGTTATGCAGCAGACTCTTATGCTTTTGATGACTCTGCTGGCAGGGTTTCTCCGGCCCATCCACCTAGCCCTGCCCCAGAAGAGGAAGAGATTGAGTGCACGGATGCCCAACCACTTATGTTGCAGGATTAGGACATGGGAGGACCACCGCAGCACGTCTCTGATGATGACGAAACACAGGTGCCAACTGCTGCAGCTTTCTGCTGTGTGCAGACCGACAAGGAGGGCAGGGGTGAAGAATGGGTGGAAGATGATGTGGAGGATGATGAAGTCCTAGACCCAGACAGAGGAAATACCCACCTACCCACCCTCGAGCCCTGTTCCTGAATGCCGGAATTTCAAAATGACTGGCCTTTGAAATACTAACATTCCATCTGGTGGAGACAGACTGTTTCAAACAGCTGATGTCCATGGCTGTCCCACAGTATGTCGTTCCCAGCCGCCACTACTTTTCCAGGTGAGCCATCCCTTCCCTGCACAGCCAAGTGGAGGATAAAATCAAGTGTGCACTGTGCAACGCCATCTGTGGCAAGGTCCACCTAACCACAGATACGTGAACCATTAATCACGGCCAGGGACGCTATATCTGCCTAACTGCACACAGGGTAAACGTAGTGGCGGCTGGGCCCGAGGCGGATAGCGGTTTGGCGAATGTCCTTCCACTACCAAAGATCACAGGGCATTATTTGTTGTCTCCTCCTCCGCATCATCCTCCTCCTTCCCCTCTACCAACCCCACATCCGGTCATCAAAAGAACCTCACCCCCAACTTCAGCACAGCCAGGGGTTAAACGTCAGCAGGCGATTTTAAAACTCATGTGTTTGGGTGACAGGCCCCACACCGCACAGGAGCTGTGGACGGGCATGGAACAACAGAATGATGAGTGGTTGGTGTCACTGAGCCTCAAGCCCGGCCTGGTGGTGTGCGATAATGGGCGAAATCTCGTCGCAGCTCTGGGCCTAGCCGGTTTGACGCACATCCCTTGCCTGGCGCATGTGCTGAATCTGGTGGTGCAGAAGTTTCTTAAAAACTACCCCGACATGTCAGAGCTGCTGCATAAAGTGCGGGCCGTCTGTGCGCGCTTCCGGCGTTCACACCCTGCCGCTGATCACCTGTCTGTGCTGCAGCGTAACTTCGGCCTTCCCGCTTACCGCCTCATATGCGACGTTCCCACCAGGTATAACTCCACCTTACACATGCTGGAAAGACTGTGCCAGCAGCAGCAGGCCATAGTGGAGTTTCAGCTGCAGCACGCAGGGGCCAGTCGCTTTGCGGATCAACACCACTTCACCACCAGTGACTGGGCCTGCATACGAGACCTGTGTACCTTGTTGCGGTATTTGGAGTACCCACCCAACATGGCCAGTGCTGATGATGCCGTTAAGTACTCAACCAACATGGCCAGTGCTGATGACACCGCTAAGTACTCAACCAACATGGCCAGTGCTGATGACACCGTTGAGTACTCAACCAACATGGCCAGTGCTGATGACACCGTTGAGTACTCAACCAACATGGCCAGTGCTGATGACACCGTTAAGTACTCAACCAACATGGCCAGTGCTTATGACGCCGTTGTTAGCATTACAATACCACTTCTATGTCTCCTTGAAAAATATTACGGCGATGATGGAAGAGGATGTGGCACAGAAGAAGGAGGATGAGGTAGAGGAGGCGGAGGAGGAACCAGGTTCACAGCAGGGTGGCACCCTACGCAGCTCAGGGCCATCACTGGAGGGTGGCTGGGGGATACAGAGGACACAGACGATAAACCACCTACAGAGGACAGCTTATCGTTGGTGATGAGCGCAAAGACCCATATTCAATTTCGCGATATTTGACGTATAATTCGCATCATATTCGTCATATATTCGCGATTTCACAATATTCATTATTTAGCATCCAGTATCATGACTTACGATTAATTTTTTCAAGTTATATTCATGTGTGCAGAGAATCTATTCGGTATTAATAACATTTAACCAGCTTTACACATATTGAAAGCTTGAAATGGCGGGAGTCATTTGTGCGAATGGAAAGGTGCGAAAAGACATATACGAATTTTCGCAATACATGCAGCGTACTGGAGTCTGACACAATCTGTTAACGCTTGGTAGGTAAGGGAATATAAACCGCGAATAGATTAATGCAAATATTCAAGTGGCGAACATTCGCAGGACAGTTTTACCTATTAAGTCTTTACTCTGACAGGAATAGTGGAAATTGTTATAGAAAGCAATTGAGATTGGGGGAATTATGTCTGAATCTTTCATTTTCAATACAGTTTCCTATCACTATCCATCTTAAGAGCGAATCTTTGTAAATTGCGAATATGGGGTCATGTATTCGACATATTTGCGAAATCTCGAAATCACGATATTCAAGATAAAAATTTGCTTTGCGAATATTCACGCTCAACACTACTTATCGTTACCTCTGGGTAGCCTGACACACATGAGCGACTACATGCTGCCGTGCCTGCGCAACGACCACAGAGTTGCCCACATTTTAACGTGTGCGGACTACTGGGTGGCCACCCTGCTGGATCCCCGGTACAAAGACAATGTGTCCACCTTACTTCCTGCACTGGAGCGCGATAGGAAGATGCGCGAGTACAAGCGCACGCTGGTAGAGGCGCTCCTGAGAGCATTCCCAAATGTCACAGGGGAACAGGTGGAAGGCCAAGGCCAAGGCAGAGGAGGAGCTAGAGGTTGCCCACGCAGCTGTGTCACGGCCAGCTCCTCTGAGGGCAGGGTTAGCATGGCAGAAATGTGGAAAAGTTTTGTCTCCACGCCACAGCTAACTGCCCCACCACCTGATACGGAACGTGTTAGCAGGAGGCAGCATTTCACTAACATGGTTGAACAGTACGTCTGCACAACCCTCCACGTACTGACTGATGGTTCGGCCCCATTCAACTTCTGGGTCTCCAAATTGTTCACGTGGCCAGAGTTAGCCTTTTATGCCTTGGAGGTGCTGGCCTGCCCGGCGGCCAGCGTTTTGTCTGAACGTGTATTTAGCACGGCAGGTGGCGTCATTACTGACAAACACAGCCGCCTGTCCACAGCCAACGTGGACAAGCTGACGTTTATAAAAATGTACCAGGCATGGATCCCACAGGACCTGTCCCTCCCTTGTGCAGAATAGACATTTATAACTGCCTCCCCTCAACCATGTATTCTTGTACTCCGGGGCACTTCTTTATTGAATCCTCATTTTTAATTGTACCATTATTTTGGGGAAACCCCAAGTTGAATGAACCTCTCCTCTGTCTGGGTGCTGGGGCCTTAAATTCTGTTAATCGCCTGCTGCTTTGGCAGGTGACATCAAGCCTGATTTGCTATGGGACCTCTCTCCTCTGTCTGGTTGTCAGGGGCCTACATTTCAGATAATCACCTGTTGCTTTGGTGGGTGACATTATCCTCTTTATGCTGTCAAATGACCTCTACATTGTCTGGTTGTCAGGGGCCTATATTTTGTTACATCGCTTGCTGTATTGGTAGGAGACATTAAAGAGTCCAGGTTGGGACGATCTGGTCACCTGGCCACATGCCTTGCTGTGCACGATTGGCTCCATAAGCTTGCCGCCACATACCTCCTCGTGGTGGGTGCCAGCCCAAAGCGGGGTGCTACTGGTTGGGGTAGTTGGTCCTGGTCCCCCTGAAGTGGTGGAGGTTTAATCCCTGGCAGTTTATTGGAAGGGTAAATTGCTGTCACCTGTTTCATCCTGTTGGCTTGCTGAGACTGTACTATATGCTGCCGACTATTGGTTATCCAATGAAGTCTTCCTGGAGCGTGGTACCCTCACCGTGTTGTCCGAGTGGTGTTCCAGCCATGGAAAAGGAGCATGGGCATTCAGTGGTATGAGCCCTGGCCCTGCGCGGTCTTTATAAAAATAGCCACTTTGGCAGATGAGAGCACCCACTGACCCTCATGTCTCCACAAGGGGTCTGATCTGAGGAGGAATGAGGGTATAATGGGGGTCTGATCTGAGGTCTGAGGAGGAATAGGGGTAGGATGGAGGTCTCAAGAGGAATGGGAGTATGATGGGGGTCTGGAATAAGGAGGAATGGGGATATGATGGGAATCTGATCTGAGGGCTAAGAAGGAATAGGGGCATGATAGGGGTCTGATCTGAGGAGGAATAAGGGTATGATGGGGGTCTGATCTGAGGAGTTATGAGGGTGTAATCTGAGTATGTTGTTGTCAATGTTGTAGACAACATTGAGGTTGTGATTCTGCAATGTAAGCATCATGCTCTGCAAACGCTTGGGAGCACACAAAAGAGGCTTCTTGAATATGGCTATCAGAGGTTTTTGGTCAGTTTCAGCTGTAACGGAGTCCCGCCCATAGAGATAATGATGGAAGCGTTGGCATGAAAATACAATACTTAAACATTCCTTCTCAATCTGAGCATAGTGTCCCTCAGCTGATGAAAGAGCTCTGGACGCATATTCAACTGGTTGACCTTCCTGCAAAAGACAACAACCCAGGCCATTTTTGCTAGAGTCACTTTGTATGGCCACAGGCTTAGTGACATCATAGTATTTCAACACTGGTGCAGAGGTGACCAAGCGTTTAATATCCTCTACCGCCTGGTCCTGTTTGGGAAGCCAGTGCCATACCGCATCTCTGTCCACAAGTCGTCTTAACGGCTCACACACCTCAGATAAATGCGGCAGGAATTTCGATAGATATGTAACAAAGCCAATAAATCTCCGTACTGCTTTGGCATCAGCAGGCTGTGGCATATCCACAATGGCTTTTATCTTGTCCGGGTCAGCTTTTAAGCCTTGTGAAGACAGGATATGCCCATGAAAACGGACTTCGTGCACCTTGAACTGCAATTTCTTCACGCTAAGTCTCAGCATCACCTGTCTGCAACGATCTAGTAGCGCTATTAACTTTTCGCCATGGTCCCGCTCAGCTTCTTCATGAGTGTTACCACAGCCAACTAGAAGAATGTCATCAGCTATTGGCTCAATTCCACGGAGCCCACTCAATAGTTCATGTTGCTTGCGCTGGTAGATCTCTGGTGCCACGGAAACCCCAAATGGAAGTTTAAGCCATCTCTTTCTGCCCCAAGGAGTCCAGAAAGTGGTCATGTAACTGCTTTTTTCATCTAGTTTGCACTGTTAAAAGGGATCTCTTGCATCGACAAGTGTGAAAATACGCGCTTTTGGAAGTTTGTGCAAAATGTCATTGAGTGTCGGCATTAGGTAGTGCGACCGCTTCAGGGCCATATTCAGGAACTTGGGATCGATGCAGATTCTAATCTTTTCAGGCTTTCTGATAACCACCATGTTGCTTATCCAATCCGTGGGTTCTAATACTGAAGATAGATGTCCCTCAGCTTCATACTGGTCCAGTTGTGCTTTGACCTGTGGCCTAATGGCTATTTGTACATTCCGTGGGGCACATTGAACTGGTGGAATGGCAGGGTCAAGTTCAAAGCGCACCACCCCTGGAACAGATACTGCCGGGCCCTCAAACACATCACTGTAGGCATGAAGAATTTGCTGTTTTGTCAGCGGCCTCGTCAGAGATTTCGCTGGCTGATTATCGACATTGTGCAGCTCAGCAGGAATAGTGAACTGCAGCAATGCCTGGCGCTCACTTGCTGAACCAGACAGTAGCAGTTTCTGATCAGCTGCCTCAATCTCAAAGTGCAATTTGTGCACACAATCACGTATGCTGCCTTTGGTTTGGAAAAGTCCCAACGATTCCATTATTTCCCCTGAATACAGCTTTAGTTCAGTGCTGCCAGGCTGAGGGGTGTTCTGGGCGCCAGTCTCATTTTGTCCTTTAAACGCATTACATCACATGTTGCACCTGAATCCAGCTGACCGGATTATAAACCATTTCATGCCTTTTGTGTTTACAGCTCCAATGCATTCTGAGGAGTGAAGCATACCAGTGCTAAACAGCGGTGCATCCTCAGAATCAGGCACTTGCTGAATTGTGTGGAGCTTCCTGACTTTCAGGTCCCGGGAGAGACCCTTGCAAAGTGATTTGGCTTACCGCGTGCAGTACAGAATTTCCCATATGCAGGGCACTTTTCTTTCACTCGTACATGCAATCTGCCACAATACTTGCATGATGCCGGCTTCTCCTCAGGTGAGTTGTGTGAGCGACTCTCGTGTTGAAACTTGTGAAGAGGCTCCACTGATATTGTCGGTGGTTTTATCCTGCTCCATAGCTTTCATGGGCTTCTCAGTAAGTTCCGCGGTATGACATATCTCAAGCGCTGTTTGCAGGTCTAAATCGCGTTTCATCAACAAGTGTCTTCATCGATGATACTCAGAACCATTTTATCACGAATAAGTTCATACCTCGAAGAGCCTTACTCACAGCTTGCAGATTTTTCTCTTAGCCGTGTGACAAACCTGTCTATCGATTCACCGGCTCTTCTTGCTTGCAGCAGCCGAATATATAGCTTTCTATATATGACATTTTTAGAAGGCCTGGAGAATGTTTCCTGAATGCATCCAGGATGGCTTTGGTGTCACTCTTTGCTCCTCTGTAAGGCTTAGATTATGCTCCGTAAACATGGAGGCATTCCCTGCCCATCACCCTCCTCCGAGTGGCTGCTTGCACTGCTGCAGGCTTCTCATTGAACCCTGTGGCGAGGCGGTAGTCATCAAACTCAGCCCTAAAGGTGTCCCAGATTATCACAAACATTGCCGCTTACCCTCATCGGCTCAGGCAGTGGAATGCTGTTAGCCGCCATGATGCTGCTATTGCTTGCCATTTTCCATGTAATGCACAGAAGCCATGTTGGTAAGAAGCATAACGACAGGCAACTGCCAAAAGGAAACCGGAAGTAAGGCCCACAGCGATATATCATAGAGTTCCACCCACACAGACATAACATCCCTAACAACTACCTCTACCTCTACTACTTCCATAGACAGCCGATCTACTGCCTTGTATGTTCCATGCTATGCTGTTATTACTACCTCTACCTCTACTACCACCCATAGACAGCCGATATACTGCCTTGTATGTTCCATGCTATGCTGCCATTACTAACTCTACTACCACCCATAGACAGCCGATATACTGCCTTGTATGTTCAATGCTATGCTGCCATTACTACCTCTATTACCACCCATAGACAGCCAATCTACTGCCTTGTATGGTCCATGCTATGCTGCCATTACTACCTCTACCTCTACCACCTCCCATAGACAGCCGATCCACTGCCTTTTATGTTCCATGCTATGCTGCCATTACTGCCTCTTCCTCTACTACCACCCATAGACAGCCGATCTATTGCCTTGTATGTTCCATGCTATGCTGCCACTACTCTACCTCTACTACCACCCACAGACAGCCGATCAACTGCCTTGTATGTTCCATGCTATGCTGCCATTACTACCTCTACCACCACCCATAGACAGCTAATCTACTGCCTTGTATGTTCCATGCTCTGCTGCCATTACTACCTCTACCACCACCCATAGACAGCCGATCTACTGCCTTGTATGTTCCATAATATGCTGCCATTACTGCCTCTTCCTCTACTACCACCCATAGACAGCCGATCTACTGCCTTGTATGTTCCATAATATGCTGCCAATACTACCTTTACCTCTACTACCACCCATAGACAGCAGATCTACTGCCTTGTATGTTCCATGCTATGCTGCCACTAAAAGCTCTACCTCTACTACCACCCATAGACAGCCGATCTACTGCCTTGTATGGTCCATGTTATGCTGCCATTACTACCTCTACCTTTACTACCACCCATAGACGGCCGATCTACGGCCTTGTATGTTCCATGCTATGCTGCCATTACTACCTCTACCTCTACTACCACCCATAGATAGCCGATCTACTGCCTTGTATGTTCCATGCTATGCTGTCATTACTACCTCTACCTCTACTACCACCCATAGACAGCCGATCTACTGCCTTGTATGTTCCATGCTATGCTGCCACTACTACCTCTACCTCTGCTACCACCCATAGACAGCCGATCTACTGCCTTGTATGTTCCATGCTATGCTGCCATTACTGCCTCTACCTCTACTACCACCCATAGACAGCCGATCTACTGCCTTGTATGTTCCATGTTATGCTGCCATTACTACCTCTACCTCTACTACCACCCATAGACAGCCGATCTACTGCCTTGTATGTTCCATGCTATGCTGCCATTACTACCTCTACCTCTACCGCCTCCCATAGACAACCGATCTACTGCCTTGTATGTTCCATGCTATTATGCCATTACTACCCCTACCTCTACTACCTCCCATAGACAGCCGATCTACTGCCTTGTATGTTCCATGCTATTATGCAATTACTACCCCTACCTCTACTACCTCCCATAGACAGCCGATCTACTGCCTTGTATGTTCCATGCTATGCTGCCACTACTACCTCTACCTCTGCTACCACCCATAGACAGCCGATCTACTGCCTTGTATGTTCCATGCTATGCTGCCATTACTGCCTCTACCTCTACTACCACCCATAGTCAGCCGATCTACTGCCTTGTATGTTCCATGTTATGCTGCCATTACTACCTCTACCTCTACTACCACCCATAGATAGCAGATCTACTGCCTTGTATGTTCCATGCTATGCTGCCATTACTACCTCTACCTCTACTACTACCCATAGACAACCGATCTACTGCCTTATATGTTCCATGCTATGCTGCCACTACTACCTCTACCTCTACTACCACCCATAGACAGCCGATCTACTGCCTTGTATGTTCCATGTTATGCTGCCATTACTACCTCTACCTCTACTACCACCCATAGATAGCAGATCTACTGCCTTGTATGTTCCATGCTATGCTGCCATTACTACCTCTACCTCTACTACTACCCATAGACAACCGATCTACTGCCTTATATGTTCCATGCTATGCTGCCATTACTACCTCTACCACCACCCATAGACAGCCGATCTACTGCCTTATATGTTCCATGCTATTATGCCATTACTACCCCTACCTTTACTACCTCCCATAGACAGCCGATCTACTGCCTTGTGTGTTCCATGCTATGCTGCCATTACTACCTCTACCTCTACTACCACCCATAGACAGCCGATCTACTGCCTTGTATGTTCCATGCTATGCTGCCATTACTACCTCTACCTCTACTACCACCCATAGACAGCCGATCTACTGCCTTGAATGTTCCATGCTATGCTGCCATTACTACCTCTACTACCACCCATAGACAGCCGATCTACTGCCTTGTATGTTCCATGCTATGCTGCCATTACTACCTTTACCTCTACTACCACCCATAGACAGCCGATCTACTGCCTTGTATGGTCCATGTTATGCTGCCATTACTACCTCTACCTTTACTACCACCCATAGATAGCCGATCTACTGCCTTGTATGTTCCATGCTATGCTGCCATTACTCCCGCTACCTCTACTACCACCCATAGACAGCCGATCTACTGCACTGTATGGTCCATGCTATGCTGCCATTACTACCTCTACCTCTACTACCACCCATAGACAGCCGATCTCCTGCCTTGTATGTTCCATGCTATGCTGCCACTACTGCCTCTACTTCTACTACAACCCATAGACAGCCGATATACTGCCTTGTATGTTCCATGCTATGCTGCCATTACCACCTCTACCCCTACTACCACCCATAGACAGCCGATCTACTGCCTTGTATGTTCCATGCTATGCTGCCACTACTTCTACTACAACCCATAGACAGCCGATATACTGCCTTGTATGTTCCATGCTATGCTGCCATTACTACCTCTACCTCTACTACCACCCATAGATAGCCGATCTACTGCCTTGTATGTTCTATGCTATGCTGTCATTACTACCTCTACCTCTACTACCACCCATAGACAGCTGATCTACTGCCTTGTATGTTCCATGCTATGCTGCCATTGCTACCTCTACCTCTACTACCACCCATAGACAGCTGATCTACTGCCTTGTATGTTCCATGCTATGCTGCCATTGCTACCCCTACCTTTACTACCACCCATAGACAGCCGATATACTGCCTTGTATGTTCCATGCTATGCTGCCATTACTACCTCTACCTCTACTACCACCCATAGACAGCAGATCTACTGCCTTGTATGTTCCATGTTGTGCTATTTCTGCTGCCGCAGCTAATGGGCCCGCGTGCCTCTAATACCCTACCCTTTCCACATCCACACTGCACTGCTGCTACTACTATTACTACTAGAGATGTCCCAAACTATTTGCCGGCGAACATTTGCGATGTTCGATTCGCCCCCTATACGTCATCATTGAGCATACTTTGACCCTGTACCTCACAGTCTGCAGACACATTCCAGCCAATCAGCATACCCTTCCTCCCAGACCCTCCCACCTCCTATCAAAAAGCAAGGACAGCATCCATCTTAGATTCATTCTGAAGCTGCAGTGTTGGTTAGAGCAGGGAGAGTGCTGCTGCTGCTGAATAATTGGTGAGAGCGTTAGCTAGGCCGGTTTTCTGTGTCCACTCCAGTCCTCAAGAACTCATTGTCTTCTTTCACACGAGCGTGTCCAGATTAGGCCCCATTCACACGTCCGTAGTTTGTTGCGGATCCGCAAATGCGGGGCCGCGGCTCCGCAAATGCAGAAGCGGACATCCCCTAGTGTGCTCTCCACATCACATCCGGCCCCATTCACAATGAATTGCGGAATGGATGCGGATAAAAATTGCGGATGTGTGAATGAGGCCTTAGGTCCGGATGCGTTGCGGATGCGTTCAGTGACAACTGTGCGATTTTACAGGCAAAGCCATTCGGTTTTGACTGCGATTGTGTTCAGTTGTTTAGTTTTTTCCGCGTGGATGCAATGCGTTTTTATTCGTTTTTCACGCGCGTGATAAAAAACTGAAGGTTTACAAACAGCATCTCCTAGCAACCATCAGTGAAAAACGCAACGCACCCGCACTTGCTTGCGGATGCAATGCGTTTTTCTCGCAGCCCCATTAACTTCTATGGGGCTAGGGCTGCGTGAAAAACTCAGAATATAGAACATTCTGCGATTTTCACGCAACGCACAAGTAATGTGTGAAAAAAAACGTTAATGTACACTGAACCATTGAAATGAATGGGTCCGGATTCAGTGCGGATGCTATGCGTTCAAGTCACGCATTGCACCCTCGCAGAAAACTCGCTTGTGTGAAAGGGGCCAACTGCTGTAAGGACAGCATCCTGACAGCACCCCAAAAAGCCCTTTTTAGGGCTGGTACATCAGTATGATTTTTATTTTTTTTCTATATATATATTGCAGTTGCCTGCCCATGTGTGAGAGGCCGCAGCCCACAGACTGTACTGCACGGCGCACGCGCAGTGACCTAAAATTCAAACCGCGGACCGAGCATGGGTCTTTTTCCATCTCCCGGTCCTGACCCTGATAAGGGACAACACAGAGATTAAACTGATAGGAATAGGACTTAGTAACACTAGTTGTATTGGTGGCAAATTCCATTGCAAGTGCCCAAAATTAGAGGGAAGCGGACAGAGCAAGCTTCTTTCTCTATCTCCCCGATGCAAGGATTCACTTCAATACACGTCTCCTGATAGGGGACTTAACAAAGATTAAACTGGTAAGAATAGTAGTTCACACTATTTGTACTGGTGTCACAGTACATTGCGCAGCGCACGCGCAGTGCCCCAAATTGGAAGTAAGAGGACGACCAATCATCTTTTTCCATCTCCCGGATCCTAAAATCTATTCCATACACCGGCCCCTGATAGGGGACAAAACAGAGATTAAACTGGTAAGAACAGATTTTTTTAATTTAAAAAAGAGGACAGCCTCTGCGGAGCTGGGTATTTTTTGGCCGCGTTACTGGACGCTCATGCACAATGGCTGTAGGCTCATGCGTCCTTTTGCGGAGGTGACAAACCTAGTCAGTCAAACCCAAGGCAACATCGTCGACATCATCCCATATGCGTTTTTTCTGGAGCGTGCCCTGCGAAGAGTGCTGGATCAGGCCGTAGATGAGCGTGAAGAGGAAGAGTTGTGGTCACCATCACCACCAGAATCAGCCTTGTCGTCGTCGTCGATTGCTGGACCTGCGGCAACGCAGAGAGAGGAGTATGAGGAAGAGGAATCAGAGGAGGAATGTGGAAGACCAACCACAGCAGGCGTCCCAGGGGGCTTGTTGTCACCTTTCGGGGACCCTTGGTGTTGTACGTGGCTGGGTGGAGGAAGAGACCTTCAATGACATCACCGGGACGTGGCTAGCTTGATATCCAACCTTGTGCAAAGGGGAGTTTGTGGTTGTTTGCGGTGCGTTAAACGGGAGTTTGGTCTGTCAGAGTTAGGTCTGTCACTGTGAAGCGGGCGTAACCCTTACACTCAGTGTCGGACTGAGGTACCTGGGGCCCACCAGTAAAATTTATTTTGGGGCCCACAGTACAGATACACTCAAATATCTGCTCCTGATAATGGACGTGAAGAAGCAGAAGACATGTGCCGGCTCGGTGTGATACTAGACACACTGTATGATAATGCCGCCATACGTGTGTTTCCCCACCGCTATGTATGTCAGCATCCTCAGACATCACTTACTATTACTGGCATTGTGTTCCACAACTTGGAGAGAAAATGAAAAAATTCATAAAAAGTAAGCAAAAAGAGTTTTCCTAAAATTTCATAGGAGACTGGAGGGTTATAAATTTCAGGTCACGAAACAAGAATGCTGATGGCACCAGTCCTCTCACCGGAATCTTCTCAATATAGATACCGGCCTCAACGATCCCACGCGGACCACGGGTGCAAGGCTCCACAAAGCAGGGTCATGCACACAGCGATCTTTCACACGTAGTGGACGCAATAGAACCAGAGCGCTACAGAATGGGGACAGGTTCGTGTTTGTTTTCAAACGCAGCCCGATGGCCGATGACATAAAGAAGGTAATCTGGAGTAATTGGGAGATTTTGGGTGCAGAAGAGAGCCTGGGCAGGGCAATAGACCAGAAACCTGTACTGGCCTCTAAGAGGTGCCGTACATTTAGAGATATCCTAGTACGGAGCCGCTATAGTGAGCTGGAAACGCGTGATTGGCTTTCGTCTGGGCGACCGACGGGCAATCACAGGTGTGGGGATTGCTCACTGTGCGGGTTCATAATACAGCGCCGCCACCTTTTCCTCGGAGGTCTGAAGCACCATGTTAGCCATCTGATTACCTGTAGGACAGCGTTTGTAGTTTATGTATTGGTCTGCTGATGTGGGGCCTTCTACGTAGGGAAAACGAAGAGGCCTTTAATAGAACGTATCCGGGAGCATCGCAACTCCATAAGAACAGGAAAAGGGAGTACTCGCCTTATTGAGCATGTACGTGCCCAGCATGGAGGTGATGCCGATGTATTAAGGTTTGCAGGAGTCGAGGCCGTCCCCCCTATATCACAGGGAGGGGATCGCCATCGCCTCTTGCTTCAAAGGGAGGCTCGCCTAATGATAGAAACAGACGCTACGGGCCCGTTAGGCTTGAATGAACGCAATGATCTATTTGTCTTCACATGGGCGGCCTTATTCTTACTTTTCCTTCGTATGTTTGTATCCGTATTCTCTGGACTGCGTCCTCATGATTACTCACTCAGCCATCGCGGTTGCCATTTAGCTACAGACCTTTGCGCCATTGTAACACACGCGCTGCTTGCTTAGCGTCGGGGGTTGCTAGGTGACGGTGTGGATCCACCCCCTCCCCCGATGACGCTTTTAAGCTGCGCGCGATCTTTTAATTGTTTGTAGCAGCCGGAGGAAGCGGGACGCCGTCGCTGTTTTTTTTTGCATCCACGTGAGCACTTACCCCCCACACAAGTATTTTTGTCTTGAGCCCTGAGAATAATAAGGAGACATTTCCTCTACGGATGTGAGTGCGGCTCATCCCTACTCTTGTTACTGCTTATACATTTCAGGACAATTGGCGCCACTTTGGTTTGGTCTGAATCGATTTAGGTCCGAACCAAACTTTTTGAAAAATACGGCCAACCTGAAGCGAATGTGGAGTGGTTAAAGCAAAGAGTGATGTGACATAAGGGGAGCCGGGAGGTAGAGCCTCGAAGCAGGTAAGTATTCCAAACCCTGTAGGAATCCGCATTCGAGATGAGTCAATCGATTCTATATCATCAAGTTTCTTACGAATTTCCCGATAGCTTCAGTTTTTATTAAATCCAAAAGAGTTGGGATTGACCCCACATAAAGGTGGATCAGTCGTCTTAGCGAGCAGCAGATGGAGGAGGATGACCTTGGGCGGCACACTGGCCAGTCCTGAGGGACCATATGTGTGATGCACGGATGGCTCAGTGGACATCCTGGGGTCTGACGGAGAGAGATATCCAAGGGGGCGTCAGACCAGAACCTGGATCGGAACACCCTTATAATTGCACATAACTAAAAGTGTGTATAGCCAGGGAGCTATTCTTTACACACCCTCTGACCTGTGATATGGAGAGAGGTGCAGCAGAAGGGACATGCCCCCTGAGATGTGATTGGGAGAGAACTGCAGCAGAAGGGAGGTGTTTCTGGGGAGTCCTCTACTACATGATGTCTGTCGCCTGACTCATGGCATAATTCACAGGCAGCAGAAAGGGTGTCGTGTCAGGATATAAGGGGTGTGACGGGCGATCCATCTGCCGTCCACTGCAAACAATGAAAGATGCAGTGGGGGGGGTAACTCTGTATAACATACGGCAAGAACACACGTGAAGCTGGTCATGCTCTTCCGCTAGCCACACACTTTAGATAAATGTCATCCAAGCACCTCCCGACTGTCCCCTAAAGGAAGAGCTAAGGAGCATGCCCAATCTGTTTTATCTCAGGGAGATACACCGCCAGAGGTGCTCTCCCAGGTCTGGACACATGCATGCTGGGCTGAGCCGGGTGTGCATGTGTGGAGGTGGACAGAGGCAGCGGTGCGGTGGAGTCCAGGCAGGGAAGAGGTTCTCATGCTCTCCAGGAATCGTCCAGCTCCCGGCAGAGGACAGGATTCGTCTTGTTTCTTGCTTTGTGTTACACGAGGAGACTTTTATGTGACATTTCAGCAGACAAGCCCAACGCGAGACAATGGAACTCTGACACCCTCCGTGTTAATGGCGGTGGAGACGAGATTAATCCTCTCATTACTCCTGACGGTGGAGGGCAGACCTCTTACTTCTGTCACCTACAGTCCTGAGTCCTCACTAATCAACCCCGTCCCTGGGAGCTCACAGTCTAATCTCTAGATCTCCCATAATCTCTCACTCCCATCATCCCTGACTCCAGGAACTCACATTCCGCTCTCTATCTCCCAAGCAATGGCAGTCATGCCTCAGCACAGGAGCTCACAATCTAATCTCTTGTCTCTCATATTCCCTGACCCGGCAGAACCGTGTCCTACGCACAGGCCCACCTTGACTATTGGGATTCTAGTATCATTTGGTGGATCTCCCTTCCGGGGCGCACTGGTCATAGCCCCCGATGCCCAGGGGGCTGCCCGAGCTTTCCTCCGAGTACATACAGTAGCGATCTGATGTTCTCAGCATTAATTAATGCTTGGCGCCTCAGGTACTTATGCACCTGGCCAGCTGCGGAAAGTGCCCTCCTGAACTCCGCTCTATTGACATCCTCAGGATGGCGATACACTTCAATCTGAAGCTGGGGCGGCAGTATTCTGGACTGGGGTAATTGCTTCTGTTGGGGCGGTACTTTGTGCTGCTCTACAGCTGGCCCTCCTACAACATGGGGCCACCACACTCCCCAGAGCTCTGCAGCCTCCCAGCTGAACTCCAAGCACAGCGCCGTGCATTGTGTGGTGGCCATGCTTGGTATTGCAGCTCAGCCCCATTCACTTCTATGGGTCTGAGCCGCGCCTAGGCCATGAGACTGATGATCAGTGATGTCAAAAACCCGGTGAGGAAGAGGCCGCAATGTCTCAGGCGTTGCTTACTATGTAAACAAAGAAAAGCGCAGGGTAAAAAAAACATAAGAAATTAAAAAGTACACTCCAAATGGAGGCTTTACTTGAAAGGTTGTGCTAACAATGGGCACGACTCTAGTGTAGACTTATCGGGAATAGTGCCGTTTCCCAAAGAGGTTGGTATGCAGCCACGGATGTGAATCTTCTCAATGAGCGTGCCTGAGCTCCCACAGAAGGATTGAATGAAGTAGATAAGGATCACCCTCCACCGGAGATCATGTAATGGCTGACGGAAATCTTCAGAATTTTATTGCAGAAATACAACGCGTTTCGAGGATATACTTTTGTAAAGTTCTGTGTCTTGAAGTAATAATCTCCGTGCCTCATATGTCCCAGTAGTAACACTAGAGAGTCACTGGTATAGAAGGATCGGGTACTAATAACCTACATACATCATATGTCCTAGGAGGAGTAACACTGGAGAGTCACTTATAGAGAAGGATTAGATACTAATTATCTACATACATCATATATCCCAGGAGGAGTAACACTGGAGAGTCACTTGTGGAGAAGGATCGGGTACAAATAATCTACATACATCATATGTTCTAGGCGGAGTAACACTGGAAAGTCACTTGTAGAGAAGGATCAGGTACTAATAATCTACATACATCATATGTCCTAGGAGGAATAACACTGGAGAGTCACTTGTAGAGAAGGATCAGGTACTAATAATCTACATACATCATATGTCCTAGGAGGAGTAACACTGGAGAGTCACTTGTAGAGAAGGATCAGGTACTAATAATCTACATACATCATATGTCCTAGGGGGAGTAACATTGGACAGTCATTTGTAGAGAAGAATCAGGTACTAATAATCTACATACATCATATGTCCTAGGAGGAGTAACACTGGAGAGTCACTTGTAGAGAAGGATCAGGTACTATTAATCTATATATATCATATGTCCTAGGGGGAGTAACACTGGAGAGTCATTTGTAGAGAAGGATCAGGTACTAATAATCTACATACATCATATGTCCTAGGGGGAGTAACATTGGACAGTCATTTGTAGAGAAGGATCAGGTACTAATAATCTACATACATCATATGTCCTAGGAGGAGTAACACTGGAAAGTCACTTTTAGAGAAGGATCAGGTACTAATAATCTACATACATCATATGTCCTAGGAGGAATAACACTGGAGAGTCACTTGTAGAGAAGGATGAGGTACTAATAATCTACATACATAATATGTCCTAGGAGGAGTAACACTGAAGAGTCACTTGAAGAGAAGGATCAGATACTAATAATCTACATACATCATATGTCCTAGGGGAGTAACACTGGAGAGTCACTTGTAGAGAAGGATCAGGTACTAATAATCTACATACATGACATGTCCTAGGGGGAGTAACACTGGAGAGTCACTTGTAGAGATGGATTGGGTACTAATAATCTACATACATCATATTTCCTAGGAGGAGTAACACTGGAGAGTCACTTGTAGAGAAGGATTAGGTACTAATAATCTACATACATCATATGTCCTAGGAGGAGTAACGCTGGAGAAACACCTGTAGAGAAGGACCAGGTACTAAAAATCTACATACATCATATGTCCTAGGAGGAGTAACACTGGAGAGTCACTTATAGAGAAGGATCAGGTACTAATAATCTACGTACATCATATGTCCTAGGAGGAGTAACACTGGAGAGTCACTTGTAGAGAAGGATCAGGTACTAATAATCCATATATATCACATCTCCTAGGAGGAGTAACACTGAAGAGTCACTTGAAGAGAAGGATCAGATACTAATAATCTACATACATCATATGTCCTAGGAGGAGTAACACTGAAGAGTCACTTGTAGAGAAGGATTAGGTACTAATAATCTACATACATCATATGTCCTAGGAGGAGTAACGCTGGAGAAACACTTGTAGAGAAGGACCAGGTATTAATAATCTACATACATCATATGTCCTAGGAGGAGTAACACTGGAGAGTCACTTATAGAGAAGGATCAGGTACTAATAATCTACGTACATCATATGTCCTAGGAGGAGTAACACTGGAGAGTCACTTGTAGAGAAGGATCTGGTACTAATAATACCCATACATAATATGTCCTATGAGAAGTAATACTGGAGAGTCACTTGTAGAGAAGTATCAGGTATTAATAATCTATATACATCATATGTCCTAGGAGGAGAAACACTGAAGAGTCACTTGTAGAGAAGGATCAGGTACTAATAATACCCATACATAATATGTCCTAGGAGGAGTAACACTGGAGAGTCACTTGTAGAGAAGGATAAGGTACTAATAATCTATATATATCATATGTCCTAGGAGGAGTAACACTGAAGAGTCACTTGAAGAGAAGGATCAGATACTAATAATCTACATACATCATATGTCCTGGAGGAGTAACACTGAAGAGTCACTTGTAGAGAAGGATCACGTACTAATAATCTATATACATCATATGTCCTAGGAGGAGTAACACTCGAGAGTCACTTGTAGAGAAGGATCAGGTACTAATAATCTACATACATTGTATGTCCTAGGCGGAGTAACACTGGAGAGTCACTTGTAGAGGAGGATCAGGTACTAATAATATACATACATCATATGTCCTAGGGGGAGTAACGCTGGAGAGTCACTTGTAGAGAAGGATCGGATACTAATAATCTACATACATCATATGTCCTAGGAGGAGAAACACTGGAGAGTCACTTGTAGAGAAGGATCAGGTACTAATAATACCCATACATAATATGTCCTAGGAGAAGTAATACTGGAGAGTCACTTGTGGAGAAGGATCGGGTACTAATAATCTATATACATCATATGTCCTAGGGGGAGAAACACTGGAGAGTCACTTATAGAGAAGGATTAGATACTAATTATCTACATACATCATATATCCCAGGAGGAGTAACACTGGAGAGTCACTTGTGGAGAAGGATCGGGTACAAATAATCTACATACATCATATGTTCTAGGCGGAGTAACACTGGAAAGTCACTTGTAGAGAAGGATTAGGTACTAATAATCTACATACATC
>JAKVIS010000398.1:0-77248 GCA_033119425.1 Bufotes viridis
AGGGGAAGCATTATGGGGGGCCCTATATACTCGCACATTATGGGGGGCACTATGGAAAACAGGGGTAGGAATACTATGGGGGCATCTACTGGGGGCCCTATGTACTGGCATGCATTATTGGGGGGCTCTATAGAGAAGTGGGGGGGGGGGAAGCACTATGGGGGCATCTATTGTGGGCTTTATGACGCGGCTCCGCCTGGCTCCTAACTTTTTTAGCTGGCTCCTAGATTCAAAGGAAATTTGTCAAGCCCTGATATATATATATATATATATATATATATTAGATCTATGACCATACAAAGGATCTTGAGCCCTACCAGGCAGTATAGTTATGAAACAGCTGAGAGCCGCATGTTGGTGACCCCTGCCATTCTCAATTACATGTAAAAGAGGGTCTTGCATTATTTTTAACTCCACAATCGCTTGTTGAAAATTGCTCAGGATAAATGGATCGCTTGGACATCGCTTTATATTTTTCATCACATTACATGGACACACTTGAAGGCCACGGTTGGTAAAGGTTTCTGGCTTTATACCAATGAAAGCACTTTCTTAAGTGAAAGCTAATTAACTGCAATTTATTTGGAGAAATTCTAGAGGCGTAGCTGGGCACCGGACCCTTGAGAAATTGGAATTAAAGCCCTCTTTCCCTTAATGAATACAAGAGGGTCAAATGTTAAACACAAGGAAAACCTGTCTGTCTTCAGGAATGCTGACTTCAATGCACAAAGTTGGATTTGGAAATTTGGTCTCCTTGGGTGAGATGGAAAGACCTCCGCATGGTGACTCTGGTACTTTAAAAGTGTGATTTTGTAAGATGGAATTCAATTTATACCAATTAGGTATGCAACATGAAATATCTATCTGCACATTGCAGGCTTGACCCCCTTTACCTGGGATATAGGGTTTCATGCTATTAAGTGGCAGAAAGGATACTATAGGGACCCAGGCTACGCTTTGATCCCTTAGGACAACGTGACCTCAGACCTTGATCTCGTCACAGAATGTTTGTTGGACAAAGTGATCCGATGAAGGACAAGAAGGAACTGGATCTCCACAGGCCTTCTTACATTAACCAAAACCACCTAGCCTTTAGAGGGATTGTTTGGTTTAGAAAACCTATTTTCAAATAGCCTCTAAGAGGATTCTGAATTAATAGAGGGGCCATCGTCTAGTATTCAGAGTGGAGAGCAGCTACAAAGAGCGTCTCTTGTCCTGGAGGACCTCACATGTCCATACAATTACATGGGCAGCACATTGATTTCAAAGTCAATTGTGTAATGCTTCATTTCCCCTGGGGTGGCGCTACAGGAAAATGGAACGCTTGCTGCAGCATTCCCCAATCATTTTGATCACTGGGAATCCCAGCAGTAGGACTGCCTTTAATAATCTTATTGCCAGGGCATCTTTCGAGCAAAAAATGGATTGTCCAAAGCAAGGAAGGAAGTCTACAATTTCCCTTTAGTAGTCCTCTGTCTCATCAATGCTACTGCTTCAGGCTATGGCTGTGGTATTGGGTTGGCATAGTCAAAGACAAAGCTTAAATACTCTGCTGACACAAGCCCTATTTCCAGATACAAGAAAAATTATGCAATTTCTCAAAAATTAGACAATGGCTTGAAGGGGTAGTCACCCTCCTATATATAACACCTGCTGGATACACACCTTCTTAGGATAATGATACTAAATGGAGTGATCCTAAAGCTACACATCTAGAGGAACAAAGAACATATACTATAATTAACGGAGGCAATAGTAGATCATTGATTTTAATGAGTAATCTCCAATGTGTTGCATAGATCTTGGTTACCCCAAAGTTGACCATTGGTGCTCCCAGTAGTCAATCACTGGAATAAGAAGTTGGGTAATTCTTCTTGAGGTTCTTTTTCAGGAATATACTACTGATACAGTATACATCAACTTGGATTGGATAATAACTTCTTTATCTGGGCTCAAGACATAAGTGTGCCACTGAGATTCCAAAGAAGGTGGCCAAAAATGTAGACCTAGGTCTCTTTTTCACCGAATCCAATTGTCTTAGCTGGATATTTCTTACACTAGCTTAGAGAACTGCATTCCTTCCCCTTTGGAGGCTCTAAAATGGTGCCTAGAGCAGTTGTCAGTTTTTTTAGTCACCTTGACTATATCTCAAGGTGGACTGAGGAGCATATTGCACAGTGTAAGTGAGCCTACGAACGTCAGTAAGAAGAGGTTCCTCAGATTTTCCTTTCCGTGTGTGACCTCATGTAAGCGACTCGTGAAATAAAACACAGATCTGTTAGAAAGTTTCTCAGCCAATGCTTCATTTTGACCTGACCTGGGAAGAATTGTGTAGATAATGCGTGAAGAATTGGATAAGTCTGGGAGCGTCTACTTTTCTAGCAGTTTTCTCCATAGCTCCTGCTGATGGGAACATATGACTGCGATGGGAACAAAGGCAATGACAGCTACAGCCAATATAAGCAATTATATCATTAATCATAGCCGCTGGTGTTTGATGTTTGACTTATACTGTTTATGGAATTTAGAATCATAAAGTTGAAGAGTTTACATATATTTTTCTATATTAAACCCTAATAGTTATTAGCATAGCTGCAACATGAACAGGGGTTCTTTGGTCTAATGGAAACCATGAGTTGGGGTCAACACCTAAACTTGCTTATTTGGGGTCCCACAGTGCAAATGTGACTAGGGTTCCCTCGGTCTTCTTTTCAGGACTGAAGTGTAAGTATGGACTAGTCTCTTCATCAGCTTTGTCATCTGGACAAATTATTACTCCTTCTGCTGGAAAATGATTCAGTTACACTATATTGACTTGAAGCAGACTGGCATTGAGCTTCAAATTCAATCACAAAATAACTTAGACATATTATTATGCTATAAATGTTTTCTGGATATCACTGGGCTGTCAGGCTATGCAGAAAGTTTTACAAAAGTTAGTAGCCAAAAGTAGGGACAGCATTCATGAATCGTTACAAATTTATTGTAATTACTACCAGTGTTGTCATGTAAGGCAACGTTTCGGATGATCATGTGCCCTTCATCAGGCGTGGTTTTGGGTATTAAAGATGTGTGACTTTCCACTGCCAAACTCCCAGCAATACTGGAATCAACCTGATGAAGGGCACATAATCATTCAAATCGTGGCCTTACACTCCAGTACTGGTGCTCGTGAGATTGAAAAGTGACTTTTATAAGAGCTGACTGTACATTCGATAATTATAAGGGCTTCTGCGGGTGTATTACAGTTTACAGAATAAGGCTGTATGTTTTGACTGAGTCTTTCACCCTAAAACATACTGACAAGCTCATTTATGACCCAAAATTGTCTTGTTTTGCTAATATTATTTTCCAAATGTTTCTAGACCATTGAAAGGTCAAAGCTTATTTATAATGAATATACTGGAGACAGTCTATGGATCTCTTGTTGGCTGAAAAAATCTCAGTCAGCCATTTTCACCTGCACAGGAACCTTAATACCATACTTACCATCGTTCTGGTCTGTAAATTTGGGTTATTTAAGTCTAGTCCATTGGGAATGACCCCAAAGCACCCATTTCTAGTAGGGACTTACATAAGCACCATCTATTTCTGTTTCAGAAGGGCTTTCAGTTCCCAGGATTGTCTCAGAAAATTCGGGACTGTTGTCAAGTAGGCACTACTACCTTGAAATTAACAAACGAGAAGTAAAGGACCATCTTAAGCAGTCTTAGACTGGGGTTCCTTGGGTCCACCAGAAGAAATTCTACAAATTCTACTGAGTTTTGGACCAAATAAATAGACGCTATAGGCAAGCGGTTGGTTACAAATGTTTTTTTTCTCCTTGACCTTTGGGGACCACTATGTTATCAGAGCCTGGGCCCACTAGGGGATCCTCTGATACACTGTTGGGCCAGTCCAACCCTGATCTCAAGGGTGATGATGCCCTTCTGTCCTATAAGAGGGGGTAAACAAGCACCGGACCCTTGTGTCTTGGTATGGGAGCAGTACAAACATGTAGTAGCTCTATGATCGGGACCTCAATTACATTTTTATGGGGCTTCTTCTTTTATAGTGAATATTTTTTGTCAAAAATAACCTTCTTAAAGAAACCATCTTCAAACGCTACTATCTACATTTCCGTGTAATATACATTTTATGTATTTTATAATTAATCTGAAGCATCAGTAGCCAGAGGATGTGGTGAAACAAAAACCACGGATATCATTGTAAATCTGCAGGACAAGTTATAAACGTAAAAGTTCAAATTTCAAAGTGAGGAGAAAACTTCTTTTGACTTAAGAAACAAATATTAATTACAAGGAAACACAAGACTTAGGAGGAGCCCAAAGGCCCTCTGAACCCACTAAAGATGTACGTCTCTTGTGGGCACTTAAGGAGAACTTGAAGAGAGGAACTTAAGTGGTCACACAAGTCACCAAATTTCCTGTTATTTTTTATGTTATTTTGAAGTCTCCAGCTGCTATTAACCCTATGATGAACGATGATGAGAAATAAATTAAAATGCAGTTTTAAGTGGTCTGAATGGGCCAGCAGACACCATCATAAAATATTTTTTGTGTTTCTATAGTATAAAAATCCCGAAAGAGAAATTGATGCCTGCAGTGACTTTTGCACATATTTAAAATTTGCAAAAAATACTCTTAACATGAATGAATAAATGTTGCACCCTCTTGTTATTGTAGGTCCATGAGGCAGTAGTACCTTCCCCCTTGGTACTCTTTATATATAAGCCAAGAAGTATATAGGACCACAGATACTAATCAAATGAATAAATATTTGACCAGGATGGAATGATTTTTTCAGATGGGGTAAGTGACCGACTTCCAGGGGCCTATAGTAACACTGTACAAAGAGGACACAGATGAAATCACAGCAGATGAGCAAGCTGTCCAATTTGGAACTGTCCTAGAAAGGTTGTAGAAGAGGTAAGTATAAAAACTGGAGACTCTGGGCGCTGCACTGGTGTAAAATGGTATTTATTGCTAAAAACCATTACAAACATACAATTAAAATAGCTATGCGTTTCAGCAGGGTACAACTGGGGACGGATATCTAACTATTGGAGGAGTTACACCGGGGGATTCCAATGCATTGGGACAAAACTGAAGCGTTTTTTTCCTGGTATAGAGACAATTTACCAGATTTCAATACCAGAAAAGAATAACGCTAGTCTAAAAGTACCCTTATACTGTACAGTGACATCACTGTTTTTTATTATTCGTGTACTGTGACATCTTCGTTTTTATATCTATGTACTGTGACATCACTGCATTAATATTGCTGCCAGGACATTGTTTGCAGCCTACTTTGCATTATTTCCCAGGATTTTGTCCACAAGCTGTGTGTTGCATTACAGCTTAGCCCCATTCATTTGCAATGCCACACCACGGACAAGAGTGGCGCTGTTTCCCAAAGACAGCCGCCATGTTTTTCTAATCTGCCTTTAATGTGAAAATACTTTTCATAAGGTATACACTGCCAATTATCATCCCTTGTTATAGGTCATAGGTCATCTGATGATGCATCAGGACTTAAACGACCTGATGAGAGACCTGGAGAATCACCAAGTAGTCCCATCAGACCGATGAGATCTGATCAGATATGGAGATTATACTTGTAATCCCACACATATTAATAGCTTCCAATTGTCCACCTCGCTTGCGCTGTGTGTGGTCAGCTATTTCATTGTAAATCACAACCCTTAGAAGTTTTTCCTTTTCTTCTGGGGCTGGAACAGAATCTTCTCCGGCAACCGAAACCCCTGTGAAATGAGTTGCTGACCAAATGAACAAGCTCATTGTTTTATCTATTGTAAACACAGAATAGATCTCTTCAAATCCCACAACTCCTTCTGGTTGCCAAATGAGGGGCTTTTGTTTATTCTGAGTAACAGCCATTGTGGCCCCCGCCTCTCATTAACCCAATACATCCTAAAAAATGTCAGTCAGCTATTGTGCCCCGGGGGTCTTGTGTCCTGGACGGTCCTCTGTAAACAAACCATTCCCCCTCTTTACAAACAAGTAAATGGACGTGAAGATGCATCTGGGCAGAAGTTGCATTCAGGGCTCAGGTTCTGTTTGCTGTGAACCTGTGGCCGATGGCGAGCACACGTAGGCACCTGTCTATAGGAAGGCGCATGGTTATTTGCTTGCTGTCAGGACCTAGAACGCTGTGTTTGTCCTTCTGCCAACACAAGGGGCTGGGGTCGGAGCAGTTTCCAGGATCTTGTTTTGTGCTGCTGCCATGTAGAAGATAAACCAGTTTATGTAATGGAAGGAAAATGTCCATTTAGAAAAGCTGACTGGGTTTACATTTCCCCCTTTTAGTTTGCATTTCGCATTAGTACTTTAAGTACATACACATACCTGAGTCCACTATTCAGGGAAAGCTTTCTGCTTAATTGTTCCTGGGAAAGCTGGTTGTACACCATTATAGTGGACATAATAGTTGCTTTAGGCGTTATCACCCTGTCTTTCCTGGGCCTGAGTCACTGACAACCCATATGGAATTGCAATTCCATCCTGACATTCCCAGTTGTCAGTTTTAGGGTGCAACGCCATGGAGTCCGGTGAGTTTGCTGCACCATGGGGTTGCACCAGGGGCGTAGACCCTACAGGGACATTTCGAGGTGGGCTGATGCACAGGAGGCCGCCTGAGCCCTCCTCATGGCCGCTGACAGGCTACATAAAAATCTGTCGCTCTCAGCATCAATTAATATTAGGAGCATCAGGTACTTATGTACCAGGCCAAGGGCTGCAGATGCCCTCCAGACTTTAACGTATGGCCTTTCTCAGGACAGCGACAAAGTTGAATACTGCGGTTTTGCAGGGACAGTATTTTGTGCTGTACTATAATACTGCTGGCCCTGTCTACTTGTGTTGGTCCTGCCATGATCTCCCCCAAATGATCTGATATTTATGGCCTATCCTAAGGACAGGCCATTAATATGCTGATCTCAGAAAACCCCTTTAAGGGTAAATGCACACAGGTTGGCTTCTGCAGCAAGGATAAGCCATAAATATTTGATTGGCAGAGGTCTGACATCCCACACCTCCCACCAACTAGCGCCAGAACCACCCAGCAGCCTTTATTTCTAGTGCACAGAGCTAGTTACTGAAGTGCTGCCCCATTGAAGTGACTGGGAGAGGCGTTGCAGTAACCAGCTCCTACTTCCGGCACCAGAACTACTCCCATACAGCTTATTTCAGGGGTGCTGGGAGTCAGACCCCAACTGATCAGGTATTGATGGCCTACCGTGAGAATGGGACATCAATATAAAAGGAGTGGACGATCTCTTTAAGGGGACATTGCCAACCCATTGCAGTAAGTAGGGTATTCTGCTGACAGACTTGGAGTCTGACAAGTCTTCAGTCTTCAGAAGGGGAAGGGTCACGGTTCTTATGTCTTCCTGTCCAGCCTATAGTAGCAAGGGCGTAGCTAAAGGCTCATGGGCCTGGTGAAAGAGTTCAGCTTGGGCCCCCTTCCCTCAGGGTTTAGTGGCCAGGGGCAGGGAAGCACATAGCCTTCATGCTGCCTGAGGCAGAAATTGAAATGCCCCCCCCCCGCCCCCCCAAATGACAAATTCTTAACCTAACCCCTTCCCTCCAGCCAGAGGTGTAACTTGACCAGCATGCACTTTCTATAATACCGGTGTCTTCTTATGTGGCACAAGAGTCTTTGGGCCCCCTCAGGCTCCTGGGCCCGGCAGCAACTGCTACGTCTGCACCCCCTATAGCTACGCCCCTGTATAGTAGTTCCTTAGCCTTGGGGTATCGAGATGCAGAGCTAGCACACGGGCAAAGGACGGCCTATGTCACTGAATATAGTTAAGCCTTAACCTAACCCCTAACTATAACCATCTATTAGTCCTTCCGACAGCTCAAAGACTCCAATCTGTCTCTCCCGCCTCAGGACATTGGGTAAATCTTCCCCTTTTTTCCATTATGACACCATGTCAGAACAGAAGGAGGTAATTGGTACAGTAACGCTTCATTTTTCTCCTTTTGTCTCCTCTTCCAACCATCTTTCCTGATCGTAGGTTGTATTTCGCTCCTATTGCTAGTCTACAATGGAGGGGAAACTCGATCCCTGAGTGTCAAAGAGAAGCAGGTTTGATGGAATTTCCAGTGGCAGATGGTGGAGAGACAGGGAGAGAATGAGGCTGCCTGGAGGCACTCGGGAACACAACACCCTGTGACCAACCCAAGGAGACATTCAGCCAAAGGTGCAACACTAACAGCCTCACAGTGCAGATGCCTCCTTTGTGTGGAGCAGAACCGAGGCCAAGCCGGGCGAACAGAGAAACATGTGTCCAGGAACAAACATGTCCTATGTTCTGAGCCCCGGCCTTTGTCTGCGGCTCTTTGCTTTCCGTCCTTCCATCCCCATCTTTCTCCTCTGGCTGGTATGAAAGCCAATCCTCTGCTCAGAAAGAAACAATGCCATCTGTACGGGATAAATAGGATTTAATTTCACTTAAAATTCACACAAATAAAGAAAGTGAGTGAATCACCTTTTATTTTGTATAGAATGACTTGTTTCTGCTGCTGAGCAAATGGAAACACAAAGAAAGGTGAATAATGCTAGGAATTGACATTTTTGGAACACAATGGTGGGGGTGGGGGTTTGATTCTTGCATAGATTCATCAAAAATAGATGTACATGGCGGGCAACAAAATTATGTTAGGTTTTTGCTACTTTTTGCACATAACTGGACAGTTTGGTAAGTTCACAGATAGAGATGACCAATCTTCTAATTTTTCAAAAAATTCGGTTTGGGTCAGATTTGGGATATATTTTTTCCAAACCAAAGTTGCTGCAATTTCCCCAGAAATTGGTATATAACCCCCTCTAGTCCTCTAAAACAAAGAATTTTTTTAAATGAAAAGCTCCTATCTCGTTTCGTTAATTTTTACGATTTTTTCCATTTTCCCTCGCCCATCAGAGGGGATCGGTGAGGGAAAATGAAAAAATTTGTAAAAAAATTAACGAAACGAAAGAGGAGCTTTTCATTAAAATAAAAATCTGTGTTTAATACGACTGCATCTCCTTTTATCGCTGCTGCAAACTGTGGTTATTGCTTGTCCGCAACTGACTGCAATTACCTCCTGACTGGTGGGGACAGATCACTAGCTATTGCTTATGCGCTGGGCACCGTTTTACAAGATTAGTCCAAATTGAACCTGAAAAGATTGCATGCCGTGCTGCACCATAGCTCCGCCGCCACCCCATTATAGTCAATGGGGACAGAGCGGCAGCACGGCAGCACACTGGTATTTGCGGCATGGCGGATCCTGCCGGATAGATCATGCCGCAAGTGTGAAAGTACCCTTACTTCTGTACTTGGCTGTCTCTGTCAGTCCCACGGTCTTTGGAGTGTCAGGGGGTACTTTCGACTCCTGTTCTAGGGATCAGTGGGGCCTCCAGCGATCAGTCATTTAGAAATTAACTTGGGGATAGGAGATTAATCTCAATTTTGGGAAGAGTCCTTTAAGCCCGTACCATACATAAATCGCACTGCACTAGGGAGAGACTGGCTTGTCATTCGGGCGGTGCATAGTTATTAAGGTTCATAAAAAAAAAAGTGCAGTTGAGAATCCAACGATTCGGTTCATTGCATTTTTATGCAGATCTGTTAAATAAAAGCTATCTCTGTTGGCCCCTGTTATCAGCCAATGCAGGCAAGGGAGAGAATGGATGACAAGAAGCCCAAAAAAGATCTATGTCCCCATTATCATGGATTCTTCACTTGACATGCTGTAACATTGTGCCTCGGGAGCTGCCTGAGAACGGTCTGCCTAACCAAAAACTTTTACTATCTACATCTACGGCACAGTTGAAGGCAATCTGCTGTTCTCTGTTATCAGCTATGTCAGGACAACTGTGGTTTTCTTCAATGGGATTACTGGCAGGAAGTCTAGGAAAATCTCAGCCTCCATGAGCACTCTATTGTGTCTCAGAGACATCTGTGTACTGCTTTATGATTATAAGCTAATGGCCCTTATTTCTGTCTGCTGCTTATATACAGCAGTGCCAACTATCCCATGCTATGACATCACAGCTGTGTTTCTGTCAGGTAAGCTGCTATGACATCACAGCTGTGTTTCTGTCAGGTAAGCTGCTATGACATCACAGCTGTGTTTCTGTCAGGTAGCCTGCTATGACATCACAGCTGTGTTTCTGTCGAGTAAGCTGCTATGACATCACAAATGCTCTTCAGTGAGGTTAGTTAGTATGACATCATGGTTATGCTTCTATCAATTAATTGGCTATGACATCACAGCTGTGTTTCTGTCAGGTGTCAAGCTGTGACATCACAAATGCTCTTCAGTGAGGTTGGTTGCGATGACATCACAGCTGTGTTTCTGTCAGATAAGCTACTGTGACATCACAAATGGTTTTCAGGCAGGTAGGCTGCTGTGACATCACTGTGGGTTTTAGGCAAGTAAATTGTAGTGAAATGGATTAAATAAGGTAAATTGGCGTGACATCACAAGTAATTTCAGTAATATGCAGTGATGTCACATCAGTTGAGCTGGTGTGAGATTACAAGAGGGTTTCTATCAGGTGCGACACTATTACATCAGAAATGTTCAAATATATCTGCATAGGTTAAGTGATGTCACGAGTGGTTTCAGTCAGGTAAGGCCAGGAGTGGACATACCCACCAAATAAGGATTCTGAAATGAAGAGGCCTTTATACTGTTCCTGCACAGGGGCCTCTGTTGGTGTCCATCCCTGATGCCCATTGCAGTATTGCAGGTATATACAGACTCAGAGTTTTATGCAATAGTAATATGGCTTCCATAGAGGTCTACGATGAACCCAAAAGAAAAAGTAGTACTTTCTACACTGTGCCTTTTAGGGAGAAAACCTCTAAAATACAGTGCCCTATGAAGGCACCACATGTCGATGCATGGAGAGACTCCAAGGCAAATCTTGTTTGTGCGATGGTCACGGTTATGAGTTATGTCCATCATGCAACCTCAGTGTTTCCTTATGGGTGGAGGAGTTTGCCGGCCATCACAAGAATTCAAACATTATATTTTTTGACAAGTGATAACTTTTGCTCCTATAGGGTGAGACTGAGGTTGCACAGAGGTCTTAATGACACGCCATATTACCACGACCATCGTGTGCCAAAAGTCCCCGTGGAGTCATTATCCGTTTTTTCCCGTGTTCACTTAGCTCATTTTCTGTGCAAGCAACCCTCCATTATTAGGACCCACATCACCGACACGGCTATTACACTACTAGTATTTCCTATTGTGTGCTTTATAATCTCTTGTGGTATGCTTAGAAAGCAGTCATTCTTCAAATTTGGACGGTATCCATGTTCCCCACCCTTAATTAATCTCTCCCCTCATTAGGTAAGAAGTGATTGCTAAGCTGGATGCCTTCAGACGTTACTTTCCACGTGCCCTTTCCTCTGTAATTCCTACCACACCTTCCTGCAAGCCTCCATCAGCCACTTTGACTCTTTGAAGGGGCCGGGGCTGATTACAGAAGTGCTCAGGCACCCCGCTTCTATTCTTCTTCTGCGGAGTACATTCTGGAAAGGCAGGCTGACAGGAAGGGCCACAGTTCACTCAGCCTGCAGATTTGGTTCCTTTCCAAGCAGCCCGACGCCTCGTGTTTCCTCCCTGGCTGGGCAGGAAGGAGGGCAAGAACATTTTGGTGGAAAGAGGGCATCAGATGATAAAGCCATAGATAAGCAGAAGGGCCACAGCCCAGGCCATTTAGAGGCCGTTAATCATCTTTAACCCTCACAGTGACGGACGTAACAGCACTCCATGATTCCTTCAGACAGTACATTATTACATCATGTACTGTGTATAGACTGAGGGCCCTCTGTGCAAAATGATAGGGGTTGTCTGATTTAGAAGACCCTTTTTCAAATACCCTTGTAATAGGGAGCAAGGGGCAGGCATTCAGGACCCTCATCTATTAGCAAGAAAGGACCAGTGAGTGCACCGTCTAATGCAATTTTGCAATGCAATGCTATTTCTTCTTTTTCCTGTGGGGGCGCTGAAGAGGAATTGAACACTGCCAAGTTGTCCCAAAGATTACATCTGATCATAGGGAGATTCAGCAGCACAACGTCCCATGATCAGCTCATCGAGGAAACTTAAAGGGGCTCTCCGTTTAATAGAAAATTGCCAAGGGCACGTATAAAAATAAAAGATGGTGTAAAAATTCCCCATCATTTCAAGGCTGTCGTTCTGTGCTACCTGGGGTCGCTGCTTACTAAGTTGCAGCGGTGACGTCATGTCAACCATATGTGACCATTGTAGTAAATCACTGGTCACAGCGGTGATATCATTGCTGCAGCCAAGGGGTACCGGGGAGCACCAGAACAGTGGTGTTAGAAGAACAGGGGATTTTACAGCTGAGCATGGTGTTTGCGCTATTTTATATAATTTTGCCACCCAAAGCCATTTATTTAAATGAAAGATCCCATTAAGAGAATAGATATTTACGTTAGCTCGTTTAGCCACAGAGTCACCCAGGCTTCATAGAAATGCACAGCCCTTGCTTTCTCTCTCTTCTCTGTGCTCTTTTTAAAGGGGTTTTCAGAGATTGATAAAAATTGGTAGGAAATGCCATAAAAAAAGGAACCATTACTTACCTAATATATTCCTCACCACACAATCTCCACTGCTCCGGTGGGCCCCATGGTTCTAAGGACTGCTAGAGTGAGTACAGCCACAGTGAACCTCTACTTCCCCCATCTGTGTCCCCACTCCCATCCTCATCTCTGGGTTGCTGCACTGAGCTGAGTGTGGAGCTTGGTGGGCTGACGGGGCAGAGCTTTTTAGGCCGATGGGGCAGCGCTTATTAGGCTGACAGAGCAGAGCTTATTAGGCTGGCCGAGCAGAGCTTATTAGGCTGATGGGGCAGAGCTTATTAGGCTGATGGGGCAGAGCTTATTAGGCTGATGGGGCAGAGCCTATTAGGCTGACGGAGCAGAGCTTATTAGGCTGGCCGAGCAGAGCTTATTAGGATGATGGGGCAGAGCTTATTAGGCTGATGGGGCAGAGCCTATTAGGCTGACGGAGCAGAGCTTATTAGGCTGATGGAGAAGAGTTTATTAGTCTGACAGGGCACAGCTTATTAGGCTGACGGAGCAGAGCTTATTAGGCTGATGGGGCAGAGCTTATGAGGCTGATGGGGCAGAGCTTATTAGGCTGACAGGGCAGAGCTTATTAGGCTGACAGGGCAGAGCTTATTAGGCTGATGGGGCAGAGCTTATTAGGCTGATGGAGCAGATCTTATTAGGCTGATGGGGCAGAGCTTATTAGGCTGATGGGGCAGAGCTTATTAGGCTGATGGGGCAGAGCTTATGAGGCTGATGGGGCAGAGCTTATGAGGCTGATGGGGCAGAGCTTATGAGGCTGATGGGGCAGTGCTTGGAAGTGTGACAGGCGGAACTTAACGGTGCAACAGGGCTGTAGCTCAGTGGTGCTACAGGACAGAACTTAATGGTGTGACATGGGCCTCAACAATACCTTTGCTTGGGGCCCCAGAAATGTCAAATCCAACCCTGTTAATAGGGAATATGGATGGGGTATGTCCTATAGGAAGTGCCTGTCTATGTTTTCCTAATCGTTTGGCTTTAGTAGAAAGGCAAGAATGGGTTAAGGGTAAGTAATGAGCGATTCCCAAGTTCTGCTCCTCTGGTTTAGGGAAAATCTATTAGAGGTGGCGGGGATTTCTCCAGGATTTAAATCTCTCATCAGTGACATTTACAAGAACAGTCTAATCACAGGGCCCATTTATTTGGACTCAATGATAGTTCAGAGTTTTTTTTATGTTCATTCGTTCTGGTGGTGCCCGAATAACGTCATGCTATAAACATGCTTGCAGGCTCCATATCTCCTTGTTACTCTGCAGCTCTCCCGGCCAGGGTGACAGCAGATCCCAGCGCTCACTGTGCACAGTCTCACTTTACAAGATTACGGGCCCTGTCTCTTCATTTCTCCGATGGGAAAAGTCTGAAGTCAGAATAAAAGCCAGATGCATTTTCTCCATTAATTTCTATTAGAAGTGAAGGAGGGTGGGGGGTTTGGGTTGTGTTTGCCATGTGTAGTTTTTTTGTTATTAATACAATGCAGAATTTATTATTCAGAGTTTCTTTCATGTGGACATACATTGTGACACTGACTGTGTGAGGGGCTATTAAAGGGGAAGTTAAGTTTTAAAATCTTCCAGTCCTCACAATATGGAGAAAGGTCGTGTGATTTCATCTCATCCTTAGGCCTCTTGCACACAGCCGTGTGTCCCCCTGTGTGCAATCCGCATCACGGATGCGGACCCATTCACTTGAATGGGTCCGCAAATCTGGAGATGCGGTGCGGAACGGAAGCACGGAACGGAAGCACTACGCAGTGCTTCCATGGGGTTCCGTCCCCTGCTTTCGTACCGCAAAAGGATAGAACTTGTTCTATCTTTTTGTGGAACGGATGGATCGCGGACCCTATTCAAGTGCCAGGTTTCCAACTAGAAATATAGATAGATAAATATATATTAGATAGAGAGATATTAGATAGCTAGATATGAGATAGATAATTAGATAGAGTCGTCTATCTATCTCATATCTATCTATCTATCTATCTATCTATCTATCTATCTATCTCATATCTATCTATCTATCTATCTATCTATCTCATATCTATCTATCTATCTATCTATCTATCTATATATCTATCTACCTATCTATCTTGTTATGAGGGTCCCATTACAATTAGCTGCTTGCAAAATGTCCCCCTGCCAGAACCCCCAAAAATCAGCTGTTATCTGTGGGGAAACCTGGCAGCAAGCATTCATTTTCTCTACAGCGCCACCACAGGGGAAATTTAGCATTGCACTATGCCCATGCACATTAATAGCTGTATATGTTATGATAGACAGGTCCTCCAGAGAGAGATAAATGCTCTTTGTAAATGCTTTTCTCACTGGGCGAGAGATGAGAGGATTCTGGAAAAAAGACACCTCTGCGTTAACTATTCCCTAATGGAGAAACCTGGACAATCCCTTTAATGCACAGCACCAATGGCCAAAGTCTTTAGTAAACCACAGGAATACATCTGCATTCAGCACCAGGAATGTTTTTGGGAAACATGTTTCTGGCCTCATTTGATATATTTCATTGCCAGTGGCTCAGTAGATCCATCACTAGGAGCTATATATTTATAACAGAGACTATTACACAATAATTGAAATGCAAGGAAAAATGTAGTTTCTTAACAAAAACTAAGCATTGCCTTCCATATAGCCTTGAAGCGGAGAATGATTTTCAACCACTAACCAGAAAAAAAGGGCCTCACCAATGCAGAGAACAAACTATTCCTGGTGCTGATTTTAAAGGAGCACCCCAAGAAAACACTGTATCATGCCGAGGAAAGGATCTGAGGGGGAGGGTGACACTCTTAGGGCTCATGCACACGAATGTATTTTGTTTCCGTGTCCGTTATGCCCATATGTGAAACCATTCACTTCAATGGGTCCACAAAAAATGGAAATGACTCTGTGTGCCTTCTGTTTCCGTCTGTTCTGCAAAAAAATAGAAAATGTTCTATTATTGTCCGCATTACGGACAAGGATAGGACTGTTCTGTAAGGGGCCAGCTGTTCCGTTCCGCAAAATACGGAATGCACACGGACCTCATCCATATTTTTTGCAGATCCGTATTTTGAGGACCACGTGTGCATGAGCCGTAAAGGTGGATTTACATGTGCCGAGCTAACGTTGATTGTCAGGAAGGAAGCTTTTCTTCCCGACAGTCGGCTGCTCATTCAGTGAAGGAGACCAATGTATTTCCATGTAGTGATCACCTAGATCACCAGATAGAAAGAAAAGTTGGAAGACTACATATTAGCAATATATTATTAGCAACTTGGTAGTGCACTCTATGTACTGTAGGTCAACCATACCAGCTTTACATCCTGCAGCATAGCTGTTCAACAGTTAGTATAGTGTCTATCCCCCTGCCCCAGATTTCTCATCCAGCCTGAGTCCCTGTGGTAAATCTGGTGCAGGTCTAGGCAGCCGGGCTAAGCTTACGCCATCTTTAGGGTTAGTAATTTTTAATCGCCTGTCTTAAAACACATCTAAATAAAATACAAGTAAAATAAAAAGAAAGCAATGAAAACCAACTTTCACTGACGATTAAAGGTGACCGGTCAACGCATCTGAAGATCCTAGTGGACATACGAGGCAGATATATGAGTTCACTTGGCCGGAATAGATATAGATGAAGGTCATGGGTCATGAGACAGTCCCTTCTCTGTGGATTTTGAGCAGGTCCCAAGAAAAGCAGTCGATATTGTCACAGTCAGCCCTCCTGCTCTTTAGATCTATTCGTTCCAAGTCCATGGAAAGTGACCTCATGCCATACTGTCTGGGCTATATCCAGGCTTAAGACGTCGGGTTCACAATTTGTTAACTTTGTGTTTTTTAAGCCCCTATTTATTCTAAAGACACAATATGTTTCTTCCCGAAAATAAACACGATCCTGCAGTAAGTTTCCTTTTATAAAGCTGTTTATTTCGGTATTTGTGCAGCTGGAGACCAAGGCTTTCGTATCAGACCGCCATTTAGAAGATGAGATTCCCCTAACAAACAAAGTGCTAACCAGGCAAACAATGAAAAGCTGAAGTATGGGAAAATGTTTGTGTTAACAGGGGGAGTAAATAAAACTGTCCTGAAAATAAATTAGAAAAGAAAAAGAAGATTTAAAAGGGGTTCTCTGGATTTTTAACAGACTTGTGGTGGGAAGCATCATTACCTGCTCCCTGACGCTCGCCTCCAGCTCCTTTGGTCTACCGCTGCGTTCGCCATGCTTCGGTCCCCACTTGTAAACTTCTGGCATGGATGGAGTGACTGGCTGACTTGGTGAGTGCTGAGCCACGCCCCCTGCACTGATCACATGACGGTGACGTCACCCCAGGTCCTTCGGCTGTTCAACAGTTCGGGTTCGTGGAAGCCGCCCCTTATAGATTCCATATGCCGCGATAGTCCGCGGTAGTGGAATCCATAACGGGATGCGGCGATTACCACAACCCGAACGCCGAACTTTTTTTTAAAGTTCGCTCATCTCTACTTGGGGACACATTACCACTGCCACCACTCATTTGCTGCAGTGGCACATGTGACCCCATCTGTGCTAGAAGTTTACAAGCACGGCAGGGAGCAGGTAAATATGTTTTCCTCCACAGGTCTAACAGGGTGGGGGGGAAGCCAAAAATTTTAAAAAGCTGGAAAAGCCCTTTTTAAATTGCTTTCAAGATTACTTAAAGGCTATGTAAAAAAAAAAATATTATTGCATTTTACTCATTTTTGGCTAAAAATATTTTTTTCAATTGGCCTTTATTAAAAATATTTAGCTGTTCTGTCACAAAGGGTTAACAGTTTTTTTTAGCTGTGTGACTGTTACTTTTACTTTGTGCTGTCAGCTAATAAACCTTATCTCTAAACTACTACTATTTAAGCCACATTTTTATCAGTAAGATAAGATCTGAGCTATAATCAACCTGCAGTGTTTAGGAGGTCAGAGAGCATACAGAAGGAGCCCGTCAGCTTCTGGTCTGACGAAAAGGAGAGAAAATCTAAAGGGTGCTACTAGAGGATGTCAGCTCTGTACAGAAAAAAGTTACATTTTTTATAACTTTATTTTAATTTAAATGTAAAAAATTATTTTTAGCTGAAAATGCAATCATTGAAAAGATGTACATAATCTTTAAGTATTCAGTTATCTTCCGTCATGGGTATGACCTGTTGACCTGCTCCTTGCCTCTCTTGCTCCCGCTGCTCCGTGTTCTGTTCCCTAGCTTGTTTATTTCCAGCTGGGTATGGAAATGAGCATCTGTGCTGCTGCAGCCAATGAATGGCTTCAGCAGGAATGTGACCCAAAGCAGCACAAAGAATATTCCACAAATGTCTGATAGGTGCAGGTCATACCTTTCAGACCACTGTCTATCTCTGAAATGAGGTCCTGCAACCCCGTCCCACCTGGCAATCAACGGTGGTCAGAAATATAGAGACAGCCAAGTGGGCTGTACAACAATGTGTCCTTAGCTTCCATACAGATAAATGGAAGTTACGGAAACAGCATAGCTTGCTGTAACTTTGAACTGCGGCAACAGCGTGGCAAAGGCCGCTTGGGGGCAGGGGTCCACCCTGAAACGGGAATACCAGCATTCAAAGTAATTTTGGATCACAGTTGAGTCTCCAGAATCCCAGTATCAAAGAGGTAGAAGACATATAAGCCTCTAATGGTGAAATATTGCAGCCCTCGCTAAGACAGAGAGATGCAACATGTTACAATATTCAGCTATGTTTAACTACCCTTGTGCAAATAATTAATTCATAAGAGTTGTGTCTCCAGCCCGTGATCTTATAGATGGGAATTGTTGTTCCTTCCGAAGTGAAGATTATAAATGGTCCATGGTAGGTGAAGGCCTGGTTACAGATTTTGCACTGGTTTCCATAATATTCAAGCTACACCAAGAGGCACCCAAATTCTCCTCTACCCATACGCACACATTAGGTACAATGTCAAAAACACAAGATTAACCTACGGCTATGTGAACACACTCGAAGAGGACACTTTTTAATATGGGAATAATGTACGAAAATCATGCTGATGATGCTATGATTGGACTTGAACCCATGCCTCCAAGTCCTACCCTAAGTATGGTCCCCACCCAGGAGCATGGAGGTTGACACCAATGAGGCCATGGTTCTCCTCTATTCAAGGGCCTCATATTAGCCTGCCCCATATACTCCCTTAACCCCTGATATTCTGCTGCACTGGCTTGTGTCAATAAATTATCCTTCACAAGCATTAGAGACAACCGATTTCAAAATGTAAGTGAAGAGGCGATCATCCGATTTGGCTGAGGAAAGCCATCGCCAGCAAGGAATTTCCACTACAGTGCAGAAGAAATGTACTATTACATGGCGGCCATGCAGATAGATGGCTCGTAGAGGTCGAGAGGGTAGGAACCCACCACTATGATAACCATATGGACTGGGGTTGTCTTCATGAGACCATGCTATGTCTTAAATACTATCGAGACAGACTGGAAAATTTAGGACATATGTAGAGGAGGACAATTACATAGCAGGGGATAAACGATCAAACAAATTGCATGTTAGAGGTCATTTACCTTACATTCTTCTCTTCAACACCCCCTCATCATTACCTGTGTAAGGTCTGAGGCATTAGATCAAGGTCAAGTCAAGCCATTAGGACCTTGACACAAGGTGGCCCAGCAGGTCATCCCAGCGTAGCTCCTGGCAATTAGGAGACATATTAGATGCATCTGGATTTCTTCCAACCGTGTCTGGACAAAAAGCATTCTCCTCCTTCTCATTAGGAGTTAATAGTAATGATGTCTCTACTGTTCACCAGGGCATTTGCACACACTCAACCTATTGTAAGAAACAATTTTGAGATACAGTCTGGATAAACAAGCTGCCATCCACCCTGGCAAATACCAGAGGCTCTTCGAGGCCAAGGCAATTAACAAAATGCTCAAGTTGATCTCGGGTCAGGAGAATTGGCAGATGGAGTGTGATAGACCTGACAAGATGCCAGCTTAGGGAGACCAGCATCAAACATGGTGTCCCTGCCAGGACAGTGGTGCATTCTGGGAACGGGGCATTTACCGCAGATTAACCCATGCTTCTGCATGTTCTTGTCATGGCTTACACACACATTATATTCATGTAGGAAAAGTAATGAAAAGACTGCGGTCTGTATTAAGTTTCCTGCGGAAGGAGCAAAACTAATATATTTTTATGACACGACTGGAGTGGGATTGACCAGACAAGACAAGCGTCGCTTATAGCTCAGCACACAGGTGGTTTGAGACGGAAATGTGGGGATTATCTGGAGCACATGCGGTAAGCTCCTGTATTTTAATACAGGGGTTGTATTCCTCTCATGGAATGAAAAAATAAAGTTTTATTACTTGGAAGTTGTACAAAATTACAGCTCAGGAAAATACAAGCTGATACCGATATAAAATATGGTTTTATTATATGACAAAACTTGGCTGCAAAAAAAATCCCAAAAAGATTAATATATGAAGGAAATGATCATGTTTTACAAAGTAAAAAAAAACACATTTTTATATAATAATAATTAATGAATCAATAACTTAGTGAAAAAAAATATAATTCAATACTTATATATAAAATAGTAGCAATAGCAATAGTTCAAATAGTAATAAAAATAAAATAGCAAAAATAATAATAAATAAAAAATAACAATAATCAATAATAATAAATAACAACAATAATAATAAATAATAATCATTTACTTTAATAATAATAATGAAGATGATAAAGACAATAATAGTAACAATGATGAATAACAATAATTAATAATAATGATATTCATAATAATAAAAAAGCAATAAACTGAATAAAAATAATATCCTTTTTTAATAATATTATTATCATTATTATTTCGGTCCAATTTTTTAGCAATTTTCTGGAGCTAGTATTAGTGTAATAACTTATGATTTGACTAATAGTGGATAAATCTTTAAGCCTGTGCCTACATTCCATGATAGTATACTCCATGAGAAAGAAGAAGACCAGACATGGCATTGACATAATGAACAATGGAACAGAAGCTAAGACATTCTAAAGAATCAAAATCCTAAAAATGATCTGGTAATCAGAATCGGTGTCATTGCCTTGTCTCCCATTTAGATGTGTGATCTATCTCAGGGTCTTCAGCATAATCACCCATTTTTTGAAAAAGGTTAACGCAACATGGGTATGTCAGATGATGGATCACATGGTCAGCTCTAAGGCATCTACTTTTGAGATAGGGGCAATGGGTAACCCATAAACACAGACATCTTGCTGACCCTTAAAATGTGTTATTTCAATTCCCTCCTTCTGTTTCACAGAGGATTTATGGGGGTCTCTGCTGCCATTGAGGTCTAACATCTAACTGTCTGATCTCTGCCTACAGCCCTAGCACAATGACAAAGGGATGGTCTGTAAAGATATCAAAGCGTGTCAGCCAAAAAGAGAGGGCCTAACCTCAACCGGCCATCTGCAGTATAGATAAAAAAAGAAGGGTCAATCTGTGACCCACAAAAAAGAATCTCAACCGGTATTCTCCTCCCTTGTAATAAGATAGGACAAGAGCCCCAAAGGCCAACACAACTGCTTTTGTGCCATTTGTCTCTTCAGTGGATATTTTAACTTTACATTCCAATTATTCAGATGCTGTTTGCCCAGATCAGCTTTATCTACCAAGCTTTAATCTTCATGGCCTTCAGTGTGTGATCAGTTGAGATCCTTAGCCCAAGAACCCCCCCAATCAACAGATGAGGGCTCAGCCAACAGAGAAATTCCCTCTTCTACTTTATTCTTCTGATCAATGAAGTGAGGGTAGGACCCTCACTGATCATACATGTCCTAGCCTAAGAAAACCCCTTTAGGGAGCAAGAAATGATGAGTTGGGGTCCTTTTACATGGCCTTTATGAGCACCAAGTGCCGATATAAGTCAATTTGGCGGTTGTGTAAAAAGTCTCTACATGGGCTGATGGAAACAGTATTGGGGAAAAACGATTGTAAGTACGATCATTCATTCCCCATACATTTTGCTCATTTAGAACATTGATCTACACGATAATGTTTTTGAATGGATCTGGCCAGACTGGCAGGTTCATGAACTACTGTATCTCTGCAGGTTGATGATGCTATTCCCGTGTAGTCCGATCCTCTTGATTTTTACATTTTGTACCTAGACCAAGTAATTATCAGAATAATAGTGCGTTTGCTATATGCTGTTTAACCCTTAAGAGTCATCTGGGCCGCGGCTTTTGGGTAAAGAAGAGTCTTGCAGTCTCATGTCCCCGCTAGCTTGGTTTACTTCCAATTCCATTGAGATATAGAAGGGGGTCTGTCACCCATCCACCTGAGCGCAATAGCCTTACGTGCCAGGAATAAGGTTTCACAAAGAATCATTCTAGTATAGTCAGGGTCTCATCAAGAATACCAAATAAACCTATAGTAGGATGGGTAGATAAAGGAAGGTTTATGATATAGGACAAGATTTTGGTTAGGTCTTTCTAAAATGTTTTAATATGGGGACAGGCCCAGATAAGATGCCAAAAATTAGCTTCCACAATACAAATATTTATTGGGAAAGCCAAGTGACAGGTCCATATAAGCTCCCCCTAGTGGTGGCAATAGAAAGCCAGAATGTTATCATTTAAAGGGGTTGTCTGAGTTTTTTTAAGATAACCGGTCACCTGTCACCAGCATATTATAGAGCAGGAGGAGCTGAGCATAAGCAGGACTCCTAAGCACAGAAATTGCAAGTTCTTTTCCTATAGATTATATATCAATCTGCTCAGCTCCTCCTGCATGCTCCTCTTCTACAGCTTGCTGCGCTGCCTTTTTTATGGTGAGGTTTCCTTTAAAAACTTCTCTAATGCCACTAAATGGGATAAAATAAAAATTAAAGTTATAGAATCGAAGCTGCAGCATAGACCCCGGTTTAACAGGAGCACCGTATAGAACTATTACATGGAATTTGCTTTCAAAGCCAAGTAACATGAAGAAAACCTGTAACGTAATACTGCAACCTAGGGGACGGTTCTCTTCTCTGGGAGACACCTTAGTAAACAGTTTTTATAAGCACAGGGTCTTTCAGCTAACCTCACTTTAAGTATTCTCAGCACCTTCCATTCCCATTAGGTCGAAGCAGAAAATTAAATTAGTCACATACAAATGAGCTCTAAAGAGGGAGATTCTTTCTGGAAGAAGAATTAATGGGACAAAGTGAAAGTTTGATTTATACTAAAGCGTAAAAGACTGTCAGAGTCACCCCTTACCTTTCATCTGCCTCATCGGCACAACGTAAATGGTTCATAGCCGTCCAGATATAAATGTTTTGACACTCGGTTAAGTTTTTGGACTGGGGTCAAGAGTCTATTCTTCAAAGATGTCATAAAAAAATTTAAGATGTTTGAAATTCTTTCCCTGTACCGGTTTAAGAGGAATCATTTGCCGAGTGCACGAGTTCAGTAGTAGGACCTGGAGACAATTTACATAGGAGTCAAAAAGATAAATTTCACAATTAATTTTCCTTAAAAAAATGTCCAGTGGGACCTGTAAAGGGATCTATACTTAGGCCAGTTTCACAGTAGCGTTAAAACTATCTGCCTTTTCCTGCCAGAGCCCATTGACTATAAGCTGCAAGCACCAGTTTTGACATTAATGCCAGAAACATTGCCAGGTCTCATTATAGTCAATCGGGTCTGGCGGCACTCCGGTCCTATCTGGCTATGCTAGATACGAGGAACTCCGGCATTCTGTTCCTTTGCCGGAACAGCCTGCCGGATAGTATTAATGTTAGAGGGAAACTAGTCTTACCTGCTCTCCACCGCTCTGTTCTGGCTCTGTGACTTCCGGGTTGTCTCCGTATGTCAACTTCCTCCACGGACAGGGCCATATGCACCACTACAGTCGATGACTGGCCTTAGCGGTGATGTGTCCCTGAGCAGTACGTAACATTGGCTGCACCTGATGTGATCCTGCCCATGCAGGAAGTTGAAAGACAGGAACCGGAAGCCGGTGAAGACAGCCAAGGAGACATGGAGCGTCAATGGACTGGCAGCAAGCGGGTAAGTATAGATATCTTCAAAAGTCCTGCTGGGAAGGGGAAATAAACAAAAGATAAAAATCTTGGACAACCCCTTTAAGTAGTTTACCTAATAAAGACAACCAATTTTTGAAAAGAATCCATCTTCTCCCCAGGGATCGAGCCATTCCCAGCAAGGCACACTTATATATAATGCATGGATGGCGTGGTGCTGTCAAAAGATGAGGCTCTGTCCACACTTCTGTAGGAGAGCCCATCCTATTTTATGGGAAGACTAGAGCAGCCTCCAGTGCTTATCTGTCAAAGTGATGGACACTGTGGCAGAACCATGTGGCTTCATTAATGTCCATCATTTGATGAACGTGGCATTCTCCTACAATGCTTAGGCAGGGTGCTGGCTCTTCTTAAAGAGACTAGTTGTGTATGGGAACTTATTGGCGATGCTCCATGGGAAAAAGTATGCAGAGAGGTATCTCTTTCCTTGGGATATACCTCTTTGAATATTCTCCTGCGATGGAACAGGAAAATTAACAACTTGATGGAAGTGTCAGCAGAGCCTGGGCCTCCATGAGAAGTGTCTCCCATTTCTCAGCCCAGCATGGTCATCCACACGAAGGTCATGGAGATATTTTATGACCATGTTTAGAGTTTATTTTGCTTAAATTTTGTTTAAGACTTTTTTTGGCATCTTTATTTTTTCTCTTGCTTTCTATGAAATTGGGTTCAGCGTGTCCTTGAAGCAGGGACATTTATCAAAAACGTATTGAAGACCTCATGAGTCATAGGCAACATAAAACGTATGTTATCCATTTAGTGATAACGATGGTTTTTGTATTAAATTCATGTCCTCGGAGCCGAAGGAGATTATATTCCTTTATTCATCATCAAGCTCCGAATTCCCCAGCAGTCACCCATGGCATTTCTTGGCTTAGTCAGACGATTCTACACATGGACTGAGCCGACCATGATGAAGTCATCCTCCGAGTCCGGTCTTGCTGATAAGCAGAGCGATATTTCTGCTGACAATAATAAAAAAATCCCAAAATATAAAACATTTTCTTGGCAGTGGAGTTGACTTGAGTTGAAGTGGGTTAAATATATCCTGTGAATGCCTATTAAGTGAGAATGTAAACCTCTGTGTTAGTCTAAGCCCCCAGGGCCACGGCTAACTGTACAAATGAACAATTCTCAACAGCCCTGTAAATATTTTTGGGACCTGGAAAGTTTCCAGCCTGGCTGAACGGTCCCTCTTTTTACTCCCAAGGATTAAAGGATCAACCTCGAGTCCCTCTTCTGGGATTGACTGCCTGATGACCTCTGGGTGTACTAAAATCGGCTGGATACAGCAAAATTGTGCCCTCCAACCACCAGAGACTAGAAGCCACAACCAGACGTGACTTTTTATAGACTTTGCAGATCACCACTGAGTAAAGATTCTGGTCTATAAATGTATCATAACCTCATTAAGGCCAGTGTAATGAGAAGGCCCTGCTGTTTAGACATCTAAAAGAACAATTTTAGATGAATGTCTTGTTTTCAGTAACGGTTAGTCAACATTGAGCTGCTATTTATTAGATCCAGCCATGGCCACCAGCTGCCCCAATGTTACATGGCAATTTAATGATGGTGTCCCTCCAAACTGTCGACTCCCAGTCATGGCCGTTTTCCTTAATGGGGGAAATTGCACAAAGAAAGTCCCAGTTTTGATTATTCACACTGCTCCATATCTGTACATAGAAGGAAGATGCAAAAAATGTCCTCCAATTCCGAGGTCAGAATCTGTTCTTCAAGGAAGTCTGTTGTCACGGAAAAACTGCTGACAGACTCCCTAGTAGGGTTGGTACAATGGCAAGCCCCCATTTTCATCTACCCAAACAGTTTTAGGGATGTGAATGGAATGCAATGGTATCATCAGGCGGGAGCCCCATTTTCATTTTACTATGGGCACCCTAGTTTCTTCCCCTACATGAAGCAGGCACTACATAATATTAAAGGGGTTAATCTTGATGGCTTATTCTCCTGAATATGGCACCTATAACAGATTAGTGGTGGTGGTGGGGGGAGGGGGTGGTTGACACCTGGCACCTGCACCAATCAGTTGTTTTGGGCAGCCGACACCCCTGTAAACTTTCGGGAGTTCAGCCCACTAGGAAGTTTCTTGGTAGGGTCTATGGCCCTCATCACAGCAAGGTATTCCTGTACGGCACCAATGCAGAGCCAGGATATGAAGATGCATGGCATATGCATGTCCTCCTCTGACTCCTGGTGATGCGTAATTGGGATACATTGTAAAAACTAGGGGGCGCTACCACTGACAACAATGTAAAATACCAGCAAAAAAAAAAAAAAAAACATTTTTAATGCCTCTAGTGGTTAAATCATTTAAAGATCTAGTAGTTCCTAAAGGAATGTATTGTCTAAGAAATTTATTTTTCCTAAATTCTGTCCAATAATGTGGGCCGGGCTCCTTTTTGGACAATCATAAAGCAAATGACCCTGGTAATAAGTTGCCCATCAAACACACAAAGTGCTGGTTAATAATCAACCGGTCCTGGGGTCGGACTTGTGCTTTTATCAGGCAGGGACAGCATGCACCGAGGAGGGAGGAGGGAGTCGTGGTTGGGGACAACAGTTTCTATTCATTAACATCTGTCCCTTGACAAAACCTTGTATTGGGATGAAAAGTACCTAATCCTGCCGGAGCTGATAACAGCCTCTCCCCGCCTCCGGCCGCCTTTACACCTGCTGCTTTACATCAGGGGCAGGCGAGGGGCGTCCATAAGACAAATACCCTTAGAAAAGATTAAATCCATTCTGATTGTGTCACAACCAGGTTTTGTCAAATTATATCACATGCTCCAAAGCAACAGTCGAAGCCTAAAGCTCCCTTTAGACGAGATGATACAGCAGACGATTGTCAGGAAGGAAGCGTTCCTTCCCGGCAATTGCCTGCTCCTTAGTGGAGGGGACCGCTGCTATAACATGCAGAGATCTCCTCCACAGTATGGGGAGGAGCGATTGCTAATGCCATCACTTGTCCCCAGACTGGCTCGTCATTTGCCAGATGCCGGCAGATGCTGTTTACACATTACGATCGGCCGCCGGAAAACAACGATTTTTCCGCACACGGTGTACTGTCCGCATCTTTTGTGGCCCAATTGAAATGAATGGGTCCACACCCGTTCCGCAAAATTGTGGAATGGATGCGGAGCCAGGAATATGGACGTGTGAATGGACCCTTAGTGTCAGTCTTCCATTCCCAAATTAGCATTGTGGGTTGGACATGGACAACTGCTATCCCCCCCCCCCTTCTGCAATACACAGGCATACTTGGAGGGGCATGCATGTCTTCTGAATGTCGAAAGGTACAAAGGGGTGGACTGTTTACCACTGAGGAGACACAGAGGTTTATGGAGACTTCTTAAGATTTCCATGGGAATACATATGTCACTATGCAAAGGACATGTTTATTACTAGCAAGCTTGGACTACGGCAAATCCTCCGAGCATGCATGTAGGTGCGGAATGAAGTTTGGAAAACTTACAGACGGATGTGTGGGACTTTAAATGTAAGAGAATGGAGAGAATAGGATGAGAAGGAATATTCCACATAAGAAATCCTGAGATGGAGCTGTGATCATGAGAAGGGGCAGAGAAATGAGGGAATATACCATATGGGAACAGAAGATGAAAGAGGCGGCCAGGCTTTTATGCCATTCCAAAGTAAATGTTTACTGTGTCTCTTATGGATTTCACAGAATCTGAAGTGTCAGGCTCCTCAGGAAGAGCGCACGACCCGGCAGGACACAAAGAAATGATACAAACTGCAACAAATCCCTCAAAATATATCCATTCCCTGTTATCAGCACAGCTCATCGACCCAAAAAGAGATACTACATCTGATAGAGAAGAAAGAAAGAAAGAAAGAAAGAAGGAAACACAACAGTGTATCAGCTGATACATTTCATACATGTTGGTGAAACCATTTCTCTAATGTTGCCATCTTCAGCATACATAATGTCCTGATTCTTGCTCTTGTTTCATAAGTATGGACGGTAGAGAAGAGTGAAGTTTTGTAAAATTCGATTTGGCTGCTTTACCGAATTGTACAAAAAAAATAGCTTTGTGACGAATTACTTCATCAGAAAGTGCATTTTTTTGTAAGTAGTTGGTGCAATGATCGCAGCATCTGAGAGTAATAATACAGTGTAAAATTAACAGAAATAAAAATGAAATTATACTTACCGCTTCCATTTGCTTGCGAGGGGCCGGCCGCCACCATCTTGCTTGAAGATCTTGTGCAAAATCTCGTGCGGCCCCTCATCACACCGGCCGTGGTGACACACGGGATTTCGGCCGAGATCTTCAATCAAGATGACGGCGGCCGGCCCGTCGCAAGCAAATGGAGGAGGAAAGTATGATTTATTTACACTATTTCAGGTTAAATCGATTCACTATCACGAAGCACAAGGAAATTCGGCTTCGCAGTGAATCAAATTTATCCTGAAATTCGGATCGAATTTTCCTTCATTGGATTCGATTTGCTCATCTCTAATGGACGGTATTGCTTTATAATATTTTTGATAGATAGATAGATAGATAGATAGATAAATAGATAGACAGATAGATAGATAATAGATAGATAGAAAGATAGATAGATAGATAGATAGACAGATAGAAATGAGATAGATAGATAGATAGATAGATAGATAGATAGAACTCTTTTCAAAGGATTTTTCTGAGACTTTTACACTGTCCTCTGGATAGGTCATTAGTATCTGATCAGTGGGGTCTGACACCCGGGATCCCCTCCGATCAGCTGTTTGAGAAGGCATTGGTGATCGCAGTAGCGCCACGGCCCTCTCGCAGCTTTTCCTAGACCAGTGACGTCATATTCATCGGTCACAAGGCCTAGGCACAGCTCAGCCCCATCGAGGTGAATGCGGCTGAGTGCGATACCAAGCACAGCCACTATACAATGTACGGCGCTGTGCTTAGTGAGCAGGGAGAAGGCAGCAGTGCTACAGCGAGTGCCGGTGGGTTCTCAAACAGCTGATCAGCAGGGGTCTCGGGTGTATGACCCCTACCGATCATATACTGATCCCCTATCCAGAGAATAGGTCATCAGTAAAACACTCTCGGGAAAACCCCTTTAAGAAGCTTCCTACTGTCTATTAGATTCCATGTATGGGACGAGGCTCATGAGTATCACAATGAGTGGTGGATTATGAGGGATAAATAAGGGGAACTCTATGATGATCTTCTTGCATGGGGGCCTCTGCTCTGTGTGTCCGCTCCTATTTCGTTGTACATACAAGCTGATAACATTTTCTCATGTGCCATCCTTAGCCATCATTCTCACAGTTCGTCAGTGGGGATTCCTATGTCAGTACAGTAAGGGTTACTGAAGTCACCTTTGTGGAATCTGATCCCCTGTCTTTTTGGTCTGGATTTCTCATTACATCCCAGAACAGGGTGGGGGTATTAGGCTGGGGGCTGTGATGGATTCCCCACTGCACAGATGGTAAGTGCTTGGATATGTTCTGCTGATTACATAGTCATCTGGGGGAAAACGTATTCCCATGTCAAGTTTACACACGAAGAATCAAATAGATCCCTTCTCTCACTTCCTTAAAACGTCGCTGATACATTTCAGAATTTGTTACGGCAGGTTACATCATGCTATTCTTTTAGGAATATAATAAACTCCCAATAAGATTCCCAGTTATACCAGTAGGGCCCACGTGACTATATACAAGAGGGTGCAAGGCACTAGAAGGTGGTAGATGCAGTGATTACTGGTCCATCCTATATGGAGTAGGACCCTCTCTGATTCCCAGAACAAAAGTAAAATGTCTCTGCGTAACAAAGAAGTTTTTGAAGGGTCAAGTTGGCCATGCCCAGTAAGGACCATTGAACCAATAATTCTTTCAAAGAAGCAAGGTGTCGGAGATCCTGAATTATGGAAATGCACCATGGTTTCTTTGGCTCCTTTGTTCTGGAACAAAGCGAGCTTGCTGCAACATGTTACTGATAAATGGGACATCACAGACCTAGAAGGAGGTTCTGGGGCTCACAGGAGAACCTTGGTCTCTTCAAACAGCTGATTGGCAGGGGTGCGAGACCTCTACTACTAGACCTCTACTACTAGGCCATCAATATGAATATCTCAGAAGACCACTTTATGGTAAGTTTTCTGGAGTAAAGCCAATGATAAATCTCCCCTATAGCGTTTTAATTGTATCAGGATGATATTTTACTATAAAACCTAGGACATTACTGTGGGTTAGGATGAGTGACACTTGAAGTGTCTTTAAATCCCCAGGAAACCAGTGTCAAGTTTCTTCCGCACTCCCTCAGGGCTGTCCCATGGAGCTGAAGGCAGCCGGGCAGCTCCTCATTACATTACCTTGCATTCCTCTGCTGTCTCTCTCCATTGCCCTTTCCTAAGTGTGGCAGATGGTAGCTACAAGGAACAGTGACCTATTAAACCACCATCAGTCACCAACTGAGCTCAAAGATCTCTGTTTGTTTTGCACTGTAAAAATCTAAGGGCTTCCTACAGCTTGCAGCCATTAGCAGAAGGCTCGGCTATCCATCTTTCGTTGGGTTTCAAACATTAAATTAGTTCCCATCGCAGGCTCTTCGCTTCTCCGCGTTACTTACACTTCTGGGTTAATGGAAGGGTCGGCAATCATCAACTGTCAGGATGTAGACCTAAAAAACCATTAAACCATCCAGACGGCTCACGGCACTTTTGGTAGAAATTATTAAACAATAATAAAAAAAAGCAAAAAATGTGTTCTCCACCTTTTTTGCCTGCACAGGATTTGGTTCACGAAGAAGCCTTGTCATAAACTCAAAGATTAATGGACCTTTACCCCTTATCCAGAGCAGAGAGTGGCTTTTTTACTCTGGAGGACACGGAGTAGAGGGCGGCTACAGCCCCTTTTCCGCCCAGCACCAAATGGGATAGAATCCACTAGCCATTTTTCTCCTTGCTCTCTATAGCAGCCACATGGTCTGTTTCTATGGAATGTATTTTCTTGGAGAACGGCGTAATATTTCATTGGACCTGCAGGGGTGCTGCAGAAAATAATTACAGCTCATGGCTGGTGTTCCCCGAAGTAAGGCACGCCGTGATCAACAGGGAGGACCTTCTAACCGACAGGAATTGTCTAAAGTGGACAACCTCTTTAATCTGCATTGGCCGAGGTTAAAAATTTCAATGCGATATAATTCAGTTTCGTAATCAGAAAAAGAGACAACCACAAGAAAGGTAGACTTCTGTATTGCAATTTCCTACATCCATGTTCTGTCTCAGAGCAACACCAAGATGAAGGGAGATGCAAATACATTAATATTGAGGGAACCAGTTTAGCTAGAAAATAAGTACAGAGTCGACCAAGATAACAAAAATGTTCCTATCTCTAACGGCCCTAGTTCTAATCATGAACTGGTTGGCACCAGCTTTCAAGCTTATCGTCACCACACTTCCTACTGATTTACCGCTGACAATAGGGGCACATTGCTTTGGATGGAATAAAACAGACATCTAGAGGCATAACGTGAAGCTTCTAGCCCCCTCCCATCATGCACGATTTATAAAGCTATGTGGCAAAGCGGCCTTAGGACACCTGCAAGCACCAGGTTCCGGTGTGACTACTGTCTCTGCATGCCCTAATACTATACCCATGTGGACATCTTCATTATGATTTCCCAAATGTAGGTTCCATTGTTGAAGACTCCAGGAAAATTTGCATAGAAGATGGCATGGTGACCCCAACCAACATGGGGATAGGGGGGCATTTTGTATTTGATCTCGGGACAACATTCTTCCATGTCTTGCCCATTTTTGAGACCTTTTCCAGGGAGTCAAAAAAAAATGGGTTTTACGGGTCTTAGATATTGGTGACCTCATCAATTTCAGACCAGTTGGGGGTATGACTCCCACTACTCCCATCAATCAGCTGTTTCGGGCAGCAAGTGACGCTGGAAACTATATCGTGGACAGAAGACTATGTTCACGGTGTAGTTCTGGTGCCGGAATACTGCAGCTTAGCTCCCATTCACTTGAATGGGAATGTAGTACTCTGGCACAGCCACTAGACATTGAATGGTACCTTCTGCTTCTGGCTTCATCCACTGTACAGTTTCTGGCACCAGTGGCTGCCTAAAATAGTTGGGGTGCCAGGTTTTAGGGTACCCCCTCTAAACTGATATTGATGACCTATCCTGAAGTCCTGAAAACTCTTTTAATGCACGAGTGCCAAATTTCAGGTAAATACATTCTGGAATGCCCTGAAATTCACACGAGATCGCTGGTGATATTGCCTAATGAAAGTGCTACATAGAAAATTCTACTGGAAATGGACTTTTCTTCTGTGACTATATGGACCGATGAGGTTCTGGGTGTTGTGACCTTTCCATATAGATTACTGTATGTATTTTATATTTTATGATCTAGGAAAACAAACAGTATTTTGGGATTACTGCTCTAAATACGGAGGACATGAAACAAATGGATCCTTGGAGAGTTAGGTTTCACAATTTTTCACAGGAATCACAATTTTTCTCTGCTGTTTTTTATTCTATCATTTGCCATACATCTCAGGATGACCAATTGTGGGGCCTAGGGCTTAGGTAATGGGCGGTGTAGAGTAGCAGTGCCCTGGTGCCCCCTAAGGGACCCAAAAGCCCCCTGTCGTATAAGACATCAGTATTATAAATGGCACAGGGTAGTTGGGGGTCCTGGTATTATTATTTTTTTTTTACTGGGGCCCAGGAGCTTTATTAAATTATGAACTCATAGTCTAAGACACCAGGTATTAAGGAGTATTAAAGGGGGTTCTCCGAGATTTACATATTGATGACATATTCTCAGCATAGATCATCAATATGAGATCAGTGGGGGGGTCTGGCTTCCAGGACCACCACTGATCAGCTGTATGAAAAGGTCACGGTGCTCCATGAGTGCTTAGGTCTCTCCTTAGGCCAGTGATGTCACCATACATCGGTCAGATAGTCTAGGCACAGCTCAGTCCCTATCCTCAGAATAGGTCATCAATATGTAAATCCCGGAGAACCCCTTACAGAGGTTGTCCCACCATAGACAATTGTCACCTGTACACAGTATAGGTGATAAGTATCTGACTGGCGGGTGTTTGGACCCCCAATGATCATGAGAACAGGATCCCAGAGTCCTCAGAGTAAATGGAGCAACCTTCACGCATGCGCACTATTGCTAGATTCACTCTCTACAGCGTGCGGGTATCTCTGGCAGAGAAGGAGTGAAGCAGCAGTGCGCATGCACAACTATTCACTCCAGGGACTCCAGGACCCCGTTCTCGTGATCAGTAAGGGTCCCAGAAGCCGGATCCCCTCTAATCAGATCACCTCACCTATGGAAGGAAAAGACTCAGACTTGGTGCATGAGGCGATCATAAAGGTTGTGAGGACAGTTCCTCCGGTCACAGACACTCTTTCTGAAGAGCACCCATCAAGAAAACTGAATCTCAGAGAGTGGGGGCGCCATTACCCATATAATACCTCTCAACAATTTTTTTTTTGCAATACGCCTAGTACTTTTTTTTATGTTTCAAAGTGAGCAAGAAATTTGTGAAATGTAGGAATTGTTGCAGAGAGTATATAAAAACGTTGCATACATTTTCAGTATACAACGATTAAGCATAAAACTGAACTAATGCTTCAAGTAAGTGGTGAAAAAGTAAAAAAAATAATACTTTTAAGCAACGGTAAACCAGCTAAATTATCACTAACAAAAATCACTATAAACTCTTGGGCACGTGGATCGGCGGCACATCTGTGAGACAATTGTTTATTTTGATGGGTACAATGTGGTTTTCCTGTGCAGATCATACAAATAACTTCATCATTTTTAATCATAGTTGTTACATTCATGTCCGGCCGTCAGTGTAATAGACTGCCATTTATCTAACGAGTCTTCTGCCTAAGATAAACAGCTGGAAGGAGCTGAGAGAAGCAGACTCGGTTCACGCTCTCAAGACACATTTTCCTGACATGATGTAATGTGGGAAAAGAATGATGCTCACACAGTGATACATAAGAGATTGAGTTTGTCTCTTAAGTGTTCGGTTGCAAGTTTTATGTCTCTTAAGGCCTGGGATTTCTGCTTATGGCGAAGTGATTCACACCCTAATGAAATCAAACTTCTTAATATGTGGCCAAAACATTGTTATGGAAAAACACTTCCCACCCGATTTTTCCGCCTAGGAATACCCACAACCGAGACTTTCTCAGGATGTTCAAGTCACTGGAACATGTGGAAAACATAATGTTTGTGTTTGTTTTTCTTTTGTTTTATTAATTGTTCTTTATTATTCTTTTGAAGAAAAAGTAGCCCTGGCCAAACTCAGGATTCATTACTACAGTCTGTGGTGGGAGCCCTGCATGGCCACCTCTTCTTCTATTCTCCACCTGGATGGGGCTGGGACAGGTGGTCATAGACCTCCTTTCTCCCAAAATTGTACATATAAGAGAGTAGAGAGTCCCAGTGCATGAACAAACAAACATTTCCTTGCTCTTCAACTGCTTATTTCATAAAAATGAGGAAGCGCTCTCAAAAATTCTTCAACTTGCGCCAATCCAATCATGAAAGCTTAAAGTGTGGTCCATTACATGCAGTCTTTTGCACTGGGAATGGGACCCTTTGTCCACAGGGCCCAATGCAGCTGTGTGGATGTGCATTACATATTTAACAAAATATGACATCTTTAATGGGGTGGTCCGGATTTTTTAAAGGAATAAAATAGCTTAAGAGAGTTATACCTTACTGATCCCCCACTGCTTCGATCCTGGTAAAAATGAGAGAATCGATTCTAAAGTTCAGAAATTTGACTCAAAATTTACAAAAGATTCTGATTCTTATTCTGCCAAATTTGAATTTTGTGGGATTTGACTCAGGAAAATCGAGGAGAGCAAGATACACTTTTCCAGTGAATTAGGGAAGAATCTATTTGGACCCACCTGACTCAGACCTGAAATTAATTCTGAGCGATTCTCTAATCTCTATTTCCTGGTCTACTGCCGGGGTCTACTTCCTGCTTCCCCTTGGCACAGGAAAAATGACTCAATCAACCAATCACTGGTTGCAGCTGTGGAAAACCTCAATCAGTGATTGGATGACCTTTCATGTCAAGAGAGACCAGGACGTGCAGTACTCCAGACCTGGGGGGTATCTGCAATTGTTTGTTATGTCATGTTTTGTAATGTTTATTTTATGCCCAGCACACCAGTATGAGAGGTATGGTTGGCAGGAACAGGGTTAACCTGGAGTGGGCTGGTCCTACTTTCTGCCAGGAATGGTAATTCAAGTCCAAAAACTGAGACCACTACTCCAGAGAGGTTCCTAGAACCGAGAATGATTCCATCATAGAAACTACAGCATGTTAGTCAGCAGAATGACCAGCTAACTGCAGTTTTAAGGACCCTGCTGCAGGTGAGGGAAATACAGTTCGGACACCCATCACCTTAACAACTTCCAAGCCAGACTTACTCCAAGTCTACATTATACAGTGGACACCTGTACTTCTAGACGGATTCTTCAAACCACCTTTCCACTACCTCAATACCCAGGGAACAATATATTCTTGGTTATTTAGAAAGTTGCGTTATAATGGTAGCTATGAAAATTCAGCAATACAGTAGCAAAGTGATTTTTTCCAGATTTTTCCAGATTTGCTCAGCTCAGCTGATAACTAAGAGAAGAAGAATTTTTTCACCTAAATCAACTTTTTCAGTTTTGCCACTTAGGTCGCAATTCGGCAGCCATATAAAATAAATTGAGCATATCAATTAAGCCAGGTGTGATATTTCCCTTTAATGAACATATTCTTTCATTGTGTTCCATGAATTGAGGAATATATAAATTGACACATCTAGAGAATCGTCAAATCAGGCAAAACTATTTTCTCATCTCCACTGATTGCTATAAATATTATCTGAAAGATTTTGAATGCACTAGACTTTTGCTGGTTGGACACAACAGTTTAGGTAGAGCAGTTATTGGTACTATTACTTATTGTCATATTGACCAAAATTTTTCTGCCTCTAAGGCCTCATGCACACGACCGTTGTTTGATTCCGTGTCCGTTGTGCCGTTTTTCGTGATTTTCTGCGGACCCATTGGTTTCAATGGGTCCGTGGAAAACTCGGCAAATGCACCGTTTGTCCTCCGCGTCCGTGGTCCGTGATTCCAGTCCATCAAAAAAATATAACCTGTCCTATTCTTGTCCGTGAAAAACAGTTCACGGACCCTTTCAAGTCAATGGGACAGTGAAAAAAAATGCGGATGGCCATCCGTGTGTCACCCGCGTTCCACATCCGTTTTTTTTGCTGATCCCTTGGCAGGCACTTGGCAAAAATTGTCAGCCTGTATTTTGGTAAAATCTTTTAGGTCATGTCCGCTAAAAAAACGGAAGACACACGGAAACACAACGGAAGAAAAAACTGACATGGATCACGGAACAACGGAACCCCGTTTTGCGGACCGCAAAAAATACTGTCGTGTGCATGAGGCCTAACTCGATGGCCAGACACTTGCTTCGGAGGCCCTGCTGATTTTGGCTTGACCACCCAACCATCTAAAGTGTATGAAGTGTTTGGTCAACTTCTGTTCAGCAGGATCAGGCATACTGAATTGTGTGATGAATCCCCTCTACCCATTCAGAACACATGCAAAATCAGCCCAACTGAGCATGCGGGGCAAGTTGATTAGGCATATGTGTAATCTGAATGGTGGCAATTTTCTTTTGGTTGGGGCCTGGTAGCTCTGTTGTGTCTACAATAGTTTTAATCCCAACATCCTTTCCATCCTACAGAGAGGCCATAATGCTTTGTTTGTGAATGTTGAAAAAACCTTGATAGTTTAGTAGATCAATAGTTCATTTCACAGCCCTAAAATACTGATCATGCGCACAGTAATGGAACGCAAGATAAAAAAAAAAACAATCCCTATCATTGTAGGTCTCATGTTGTGAGACTCTGGAGGCAGCTGGTGAGCTGAAGGGACAAACATATTAATTGTAGACTTCCAGTGAACCTTTTCCAGATTAATTGTAAAGTCATTTCACTGTACAAGTGGAAGTGCTAATCCTATTTATATAAATTGTGTTGACCTATTTCCCAGCCCTAGGAGGCTGCGTCACCAAGTATCAAAAGAAAGAAGATCTAAGACCGAGCAGAAACTGGTCCTCATAATAGCTATATACGTCAGAGCTTGGATAGCTCTAAGACCTCGTATTGATGCATCTCTTTAGAAGGGCCTTCATGAATCAAGCCTGCTTTCAAAAACAAGCCCTGTCCTCGAAGCCTTGGTCAGTCCTTCCCTATCGACAGGTGTCCTCCGCTTTCTTTTCAGGTTCCCATCACTGAAACTTCTACACTTTTGATGGATTGCTTCTCATTTCAATAAGAATGGTCATCCCAGCTTGGGACAGCCTGTTTAGCTGTGGTTTGTTAAGCTGACTCCCTCTCTTCTCCTTTCTTTTTTTTAAAGCTACAATTTATGTCGAAAAAGGGCGTGAAAAAAAGACCCTTGCTATGACAACCCTCTCCAAATGTGTTCAGAAGAATGGGGGGAGGAGTGAGCAACCAGGGTATGATATCAGGTTTTGTCTAAGATTTACTGTGTAATTGTCTCAAGAGGAAAGGAGACAAACAGAAGTGAATAGAGGGAATCTTACCAGGAAATTCTCTGTTTAAACAAGTAATGCTTGGTAAGGAACGTAAAAGTTGCTCAAGGCTTCGTAATGGGTACTATAGAGAACGTAGGGTAGTTAGAGCACACGTTCCTCTAAAGGTCAGAGGGTCTGGTCATGGTGGGCTTCTAAGGGACTATGTGGAGGTCCATCAATACCATTAATATTCTCATCCTTTCTTTTTGTGTTAGGAATCATGCAACATAAGAAATGTAAAAGCCAAAGATGGTTATAATCTCGTGTTCAAAAGCACACATGGTTTTCGACCCACGTAACTAAAAAACAAAGAGTATTTCGACTTATAAGTTAGAAGGTGACCTTTATTTAAATACTAGATATGTTCGGGCCTCATTTTCTAATATATCTAATGAGGATTTTCCTGATTTTAATTATTATAAAACTTAAGGCACAAAAGAAGATTTGTACAATAATAATAGCAATAATGATAAGATGATGATGATAATAATTTGCTGTGATATTTTTCCTACTTACGTCCCACCGCCAATAAATAACAATGGGTCAAAAATCAGTCTAATCTAAAATTATTACATTTTGGAACTTTTTTCTTCCTAAAATATTTTCCAGAGCTTTTACGTTCTCCTTAGGGTAGACCCTGGGTAACAGGACTGAGTCCCTATGGATCTGTGTTATAGACTCATAGAAACTTTGTGCGCTGCCATACAGAGTCTCTAGGAGGCACTGTATTCTCTGATGACAGCAATGCTATCATGGCATCACATGAAGCATGCCAATTTTTTTTTCTTGCAGAATCTGTGAGAAAAAGCATTCTGTATCGTGGAGGCGCAGTATGGGCCCATAGCAATGAGCAACATAATACAGAACCAAACAAAACAACATGGATTCATAAAATGTCTGCATACTGTGATCATTGTTGCATCCTTCTGAGTAACTTCAAAATAAAGAACTCTGCGCACACTCGTTCACAAATTGTAAAGCTAGCCATTAGAGATGAGTGAGGTTTTGAAAAAGTTCGCTGAAGTTAGCCAATAAATTTGATTTGTTCTGAATTGTTATAAATCAGATATACCCACTATGCCTTAGGATATAGCCACACGGAGCGACCGTGCTGAGGGTGGTTGCAGCCTTGCTGCGGTAAAGAACCGCATTAGCCGGAGCTGCCTTTCATGTAATAATGAAGACCACACTGTATATTCCTTCTTTATTATTAATGGCAGCGCGGCACCTTTAATGTACCAAACAGGGGCTGTTGCTGGTATGGGGTCTGGCTGGTAAGGCGGGGGACAATATGCATATTATTGCTGTTCTGGCCTACAATCTCCTGCAGATTATTTGACAGTAAACACAGAATATTAATCAGCTCTGGCATACCCACTTCTTTAACCCCAGCGCTCTCCTGCCCTACAGGTGGGAGCCCTGCTTCTGCCATCTGCTTTTCCTCCTTTTCCACATCATTTAATATCGATGAGAATATGTCATCAGGAATGTCCAGCTCCTCCGCTCTCTGCATCTTGCTGACTTTTCTAGAACCAAGAAGAATGATTTGGAAGAAATAAAGCCAGCAAAAGATGAAGATGGTCATTATTAAGACCTGGCACCCTCTAAGGGGTGCAAACTGGATGGTATTGGTTGGCACACTGGCAGTGGAATAATAAAGGCTTCCATCTTATTTGTATTCAATTACATATCTTAGTTTACAGCTGATGGTGGAATAAGTAAATGTAGGAATAAATCAATAAAACTGATGCAGCATAAGTCTCCCTGCACTATCCCTGTGCTCTCCCTGCACTCTCCCTGTGCTCTCCCTGCACACTCCCTACACTCTCCCTGCTATTTCTCTTCTCCAATATTCTATTAATCGTTTTCAGCAACACTGTCCCTAGTGCATGAGTGCTTGCCACGTCTCTCCCTATGTTCAGCTCAAAAGACAATGGCAGAGACCGCACGGATGAAGGTTTTATAGGGCTGTGACATAACAGGGGATGGCTATCTGCAGAATGGTTGCTGCACTGCATTATGGGTGATCTTGCCATGTGACCTATGAACATGATGTCACATGACCTAGGATAAGCTACGGCAAATGTCTTTCCAAACAGATGAACGACGGGGGTCCCGGAAGTCAGACCCCCACCGATCAGATACTGATGACCTATCCATAAGTCATCAGTATAAAAGTCTCAGAAAACCCCCTAAAAGAGCCAAGACAGGAGGTAGACAACATGGGGTGACATCAAAAATGAAAAAATTGAAATAATAATATTTATATATATATATATATCATAGAATATTCATATATAGGATTTTTTGATGGAAGTGTCCCTTCAAAAAGATTATCATGTACCTGAACAAATACAATTTCCTCCTTGTAGAAGGGGCAGCATCTGTTCAGGATCTCGTGTGCATAAAAATTGTGCAGTTTTCCTCCAGTGTTTAAAATACTTACAATATAAAATGAATTAATTAGATTGCAAGCTCCACTGGCGGCACGGGCTAATGTGAGCACAGGGGTGCAGCATTAATTATTGCCTTAGAAATACTGTAACTATCCATGACTGATGTATTTTGCATTATATTATATACTGGAAACAAGTGATTTCATGTAATTGCCATCGAACGTCACTATGGTAGGAATGTGCGGAGGGAGTGAAGCCACGTTCATTTCTTTCTAGAGAAAAGGAAACTTTTCTGTGTTCTAGATATCAACAATTGCTTGAATGACACATCATTGTGTAGGCTGGAATGTCTTTATAACTCCTGCTCTACTTTCTATACAGGCAATTGTTTTTTCTCTATTCCAAAAGACATGTCCTCAGGGATGGGTTGGACTCCTGGTAACTGTTTTTCCGGTAACAACCAAAGCAAATATTCCGACTATATTCTATCTTTGGCAAGCAGGGACTTAACTCCTTTACTCCCGAGTGACACGTAAGCTAATGTCTCTTCAAATACCGCAGAGGATTAGCGGAGGCCCTAAAAAATATGTTTTCATGTACTAGAAGCATTCACCCATAGAACAGCCTAAGAAATGCCCAAAGAGGTTGGTCAGGATATTACAAGTGATGGGCTATCCTCAGGATAGGTCATCCCTATCTTATGGCCTGGGTGGGGGTCCGACACAATGGACAGAGCTGCTTCATCCACTACACAATGGACGGAGCTGCTCCATCAACTATTAAATGGACGGAGCTGCTCTATCCACTACCTTATGTACGGATCTGCTCCATCCACTACCTAATGTTTGGAGATGCTCTATCCGCTACACAATGGACGGAGCTGCTCCATTCACTACACAATGGACGGAGCTGCTCCATCCGCTACACAATAGATCGAGCTGTTCCATCCACTACACAATGGACGGAGCTGCTCCATCCACTACACAATGGACATAGCTGCTCCATCCACTACACAATGGACGGAGCTGCTCCATCCACTACACAATGGACGAAGCTGTCCCATCCACTATCCAATGGACGGAGCTGGTCCATCCACTACACAATGGACATAGCTGCTCCATCCACTACACAATGGACGAAGCTGTCCCATCCACTATCCAATGGACGGAGCTGGTCCATCCACTACACAATGGACAGAGCTGCTCCATCCACTACACAATGGACAGAGCTGCTCCATCCACTGCACAACGGACAAAGCTGCTCCATCCACTACACAATGGACAGAGCTGTGAAGTTCTGGTATCAACTTCCAGCCCTGGAGCTACTGCAGAACAGCTGATCAGTGGAGGTATGGGATGCTGATCAGATATTGATGGCCTATCCTGAGGACGGAGCTGCTCCATCGACTATAAAATGGATGGAGCTGCTCCATCCACTACCTCATGTACGGAGCTGCTCCATCCACTACACAATGGACGGAGCTGCTCCATCCGCTACACAATGAATGTAGCTGCTCCATCCGCTACCCAATGGACGGATCTGCTCCATCCGCTACACAATAGATCGAGCTGTTCCATCCACTATCCAATGGAAAGAGCTAGTCCATCCACTGCACAACGGACAAAGCTGCTCCATCCACTACACAACGATCAAAGCTGCTCCAACCACTATACAATGGACGGAGCTGCTCCATCCACTACACGACGAACAAAACTGCTCCATCCACTATCCCGTATCCCATTATAGTCTATGGAGTCCGATGGCCTCGTTCCCATTCATTGTGTACTATGAAGCCTATATGCACTGAGAATCAGGGGCATAGCAAGCTTCATGGCAAAACTTGACATGAGCAATCCATATCAGTGGGTCTCTTAAAGGGACACATGGTGCCCAGATTTTGAAGCCTATTTTTCTCCTCCCTTCGCCATGTTTTGCAAGAGAATGATAGTTTGCTGGGTATCTGCATGGGCTAGGTGCCCGTATTATACGAGAGCTCTGCACCCGAACATCCAGATCTCAACATGCAGCACAATGACGTGATTTACTAAGTCCGCTAGGCTCCCATAAAGAAACTTTCTTGTGATGACATTATCACATGTGTTTCCTCCTATGGAGACTTGTTACTGACTTTACATTTCCTACATATGCAATCTCCAGGTGCCCCTAGTAAAATTTTTATTTTATTGCCATCTCCACCAGAGTTTTCTGCTCCTCTGATAGAAATGCGCTCGGTGGTCATTGATTTTGCTTCCCAAAGTCTGGACAATGAGTTGGTCACGGCTTTCTTCGTTTGCTTCTCGTATTCAGCAGAAAGACAGAGGGGCTCTTAGAAACTCAGCCTGAAAGGGCATTGATGGCGGAGGTCCTTTGTACAAGTGAATGGGTGGATGCGTCATGCCGATCACAGCTAAAAGAGGCCGTTCCCCTAAATTAAAGAAACAACCTTCTCATAACTAACATAATTGTTTACTATGGTAAGAATAATGGTTTGGATACATGAGGGCTCACTGAACGGTGGTTCAAGGGCCACATATGGCTCTAGGGTCCCCCTTATGTGGCTTGAGATACCGTTGTGCACTAGTGGCACCAGGGATATCATGGCATTAGGGTAAAATCCATCAATGGATCCAATTAACGCTTCGTTTCTCAGAATCTCAGAGTCTTCCCTCATTCTGCACCTATCTCCGAAATGGCGTTTCCCGCATTCCCTGTCCTGCCTGCTGCATACGGGTGGAGAGTGAATAGAGAGGTGTCAATATATGCACGTGTCTCTCTCCAGAGTCATGGGACTGCTCCATTCGCGCCAACAGCTGTATCACCGGGTGGGATGGTGGACCCCCATTCTGGAGATAGTTCAGGATTCTACAGGTGGGACCTGCATCTATAAGACATTTATGGCATATCCTGAGGAAAATGGGAATATCACTTTAAGCCCTTACCTAGCAACATCCACAAACCTCCAAGTCATGTAAAATTGAGGTCATATTTGCAAAACTCATGCCCCTGTTAGATCTGGAGCTGAAGAGGGACCCTCATTTGGCTAATTGCGTTTCCTCCTGACCCCTCCATCCATACACATGCCTTCTAAGCTTGGCTGAGAGCGCATGTGGGCTCAAAAGGTAGCGGAAACTAAGCCACCGGCAGATACCTCTAATGGTGGCTTACCTCTCTTGAAAACAGCAAGACTGGGCAGGTTGACATCCAATATGTCTGACCCTTCTTTCTCCCAACATCTACCACTGGAGGAGATTTGAGACACTACCACACACATTAGATGGTTGGCCGCTCCCACCAAAATCGTGGGTTTAGTCAGTTCTCATCTAATGTGTATGGCCACTCTTGGAAAGGAACCACAAGGCACCTGGGACCACGGTCTGAATGACATTTTTGGCACACACATCTAGGGTAATCGGAAGCTATATACTGTGCGTGTCGCAACTTTATACTTTATACTAAAGGCATGCACCTTTTTTTTACTGCAACATATATGTAAAGAAGAGGAGACTGTTCGCACCGTTCATAAATTCAGGCATCTTACCATATTACTGATAAATCTCTTCCAGCTCATCTTAAACAAGTGGACCCAGGGAGCAAGGCCCCAGGGGCGAAGCTATAGGGGGTGCAGAGGTAGCAGTCGCTACCGGGCGCAGGAGCCTGAGGGGGCCCAAAGACCCTTGTGCCGCATAAGAAGACACACAGAGCACTGAGGGAAGGGGGGCCCAAGCTGACCTCTTGCACCAGGGCCCATGAGCCGTTAGCTACGCTCCGGCAAGGCCCATAGGCATACGTTCTGCTCAAGCAAATTTACATTTCAAACGCACGAGTTTCCAGAGTAAAAGCCACTTTACACGGGCCAAGGCAATTATCGGATAGGAACATTCTTAAGAATTCTCCTTTCTAATAAATGCCCTGTGTTAGATCGCTTGAGGAACGAGCAAATGCTCATCGACGGCCTTGTTGATGGCGGCACCAAAATCATAATTTCTGGGCAGAAGATTGTCCTGGACAAGGGATCACAGCAGTGATCGCCAGACCCAATGCACAGGAAGTGACTGCTACATGGAAATGCAGCTCTCACCTCCTCTGTTCATTTTTGTGGGCCAAGGGCCAAGAAAGAGAGATAAGAAATTCAAATGAACTATAGTAAATACAGTGGTAATGCAATGTCTGCACATAGCTTAGCTCCCGCTGCTGCATTTTTTTTTGTTTTTACACCAAGGGGCAAAATGTTACGGCCTAAATACAGGAAATCGACATGAAAAGTTTAGTAAATGTAGTAATACATTACATTACTTATCTTTTGCAATTCACTAAAGCAAGACACTAACTCGGCAGAGAATGCTGGATGATTTCAGCTCTGAAGCCTGCAGAACTATCAAATAAGAAGTAACTCGGCGTCAGCACAAAATAAATAATGCCACGTTATTTTCAAAGATACTCTACTTTCTATGTACATTTAAGGCTACATTCAGACAACTGTATGTGTTTTCCGATCCGCAAAACATGCATACCAGCCGTGTGCGTTACGCATTTTGAGAAACGCACATGGCCGGCCCAATGATAGAAATGCCTATTCTTGTCCGCGATTGCTCTATCTTTTTTCCGGGGCCACGAAAGGGAAATACGGATGCAGACTGTACTGTCTGCATCTTTTGCTGCCCCTCTGAAATGAATGGGTCCGCACCCGTTCTGCAAAATTTGTGGAACAGATGGCAACCCAGAAAAACGGTCTTTTGAATGCACCCTAATGGTGATCAAAGATGGACATGCATAAATGTATAAAGGAAACGTCTCTAAAGGGTAAAAGGAAACGACTTTAAAGGGGTATTGCCATCTCAGACAATGGGGGCATATCGCTAGGATATGCCCCCATTGTCTGATAGGTGCGGGTCCCACTACAGGGACCCGCACCTACAACGAGAACGAAGCGGGGAGACCATGCTCCCATTCATTTCTATGGGGCAGACGGAAATAGCCTAGACAGTGCTCGGCTATTTTCGGCGGCCCCATAGAAATGAATGGAGGGCGGCTGCGCATGCACAGTGCGCCCTCCGTTCATTTCCCCGCTCCGTTCTCATTGTAGGTGCGGATCTCAGCGGTGGGACCCGCACCTATCAGACAATGGGGACATATCCTAGCAATATGCCTCCATTATCTGGGATGGGAAAACCCCTTTAAGGGGTTGTCCCATGAAACATATTCAGCAGTTTTCAAACCAGCACCTGGATCTAATTGCCTGTAACTATAAATGTAGCATAACCACTGAGCTGTCTAATAACATGTATCTATTCTGTACAGCGCCACCTGCTGTTTGTTATTTTTCTTTTTTTCTGTCCACCTCTCTGAGCTGGTCACACATGCTCAGTTTCATCATTCAAGCGCCTCCTGAGCTGATAGAGAGACAGCTGCAACCGAAAGGACATGCCCTCTGAGAGAGTTGCAGCGGAAAGGACACACACCCTGCACAAGCACACTCCCCCGAGCTTCCAGCTTGATATGAATCTAGCAGAACAATTAGAGCAATGAATGGGGAGATCTCTGGATCCATGTGAGGTACACGGCTGGTTCTGGCTTTGTTAGAAAGAGATTGTCATGTACTATAGGATGTCTGATTTTCATGTTACATCAATTATAGGAGAACTCCATTTAATTAAAACTTATCCAAAATGACTAGTACTCCAAATATACCGAAATGTCCTCTCCGGGGCATGAACTTGTCGACTAGACGTTAGTTGTGGTTTGGAAGCAGTTGAGTGCCTTCACTTAGTCATTTTTCCCTTCTGCAGCCATCAGCATTGTATCTATCGGCGGATAAATTCTCCCTTTTGATAACGCAGACAGATCAAAGCCTCGTTCTTTAAAGGGTAATTGTTAGCTCATGAGTCAAACATAACACAAGTCAATATTTGATTTGCTTTGCTAGTTCTGGATGCAGTCTGCTCGCTGTGTATACTGGTGCCAGGATTAGAAATTCAGCTGCTCCAGGATTAAATCTGTGTCTATACGCCTAGAAATTGCCCCATAGACTTTGCACAGACCACGCGTCGGCTTTCCTAGACGTAGATCAAAGACGAGATCCCTGTGTGTTCCGTCTTATATACCGGCGGATCCGGCCGTACATTATCCTTATCTGATATACAGACCGCGCTCCTGGAATGTGATTATTATATAACATCTGCCGGGCGCAGTGAATGCAATGTGTGCTGACAAGTCTGAGTTAATTGTGCTGTGGGATGGAAAACCGCAAGGATCGGGCAGAAATGTTACAGGTTTGTAAGAAGGGAAAAAACCTGAGACACTTTAGAAGAATTAGTGCTCATGCACACGACCGCAAAGCACGTATCCGCCCAAAAAAACGGATGACATCCATGTGACGTCCGTGTTGCATCCAATTTTTTTGTGGATCTATTGTAACAATGTCTGCCCTTGTCCGCAAAACGGACAAGAATGGGACATGGGGCTCATGCACATGAACATATTTTCTTTTCGTGTCCGTTTTTTTTTTTTTTATGCGGGACCGTTCATTTTAATGGGTTCGCAAAAAAGAACGGAAGTTACTCCGTGTGCATTCCGTTTCTGTATGTCTGTATGTCCGTTCCAATAGAACATGTCCTGTTATTGTCCGCATCAGGGACAAGGATAAGACTGTTCTTTTAAGGGCCAGCTGTTCCGTTCCGCAAAATACGGAATGCTCACGGATGTCATCCGTATTTTTTCAGGTCTGTTTTTTGAGGACCACAAAATACATATGGTCGTGTGCATGAGCCCATGTTCTATATTTTTGAGGAACGGATATACAGACGCAAAATGCACACAGAGCCGTTTTCTTTTTTTCTTTCAAGCCCCATTGAAGTGAATAGTTTCGCATACAGACCTGTAAAAAAAAAAAAAACGGAATGGAAAAAAATAAGTTCCTGTGCATGAGCTCTTAAAGGGGTTAGAAAAAAAAGGGTCTGATTTTATTTTCCTCAAAAACAGCGCCACTGTTGTCTACAGGTTGTGACTGGTATTACCTAGTGCTGTCAGTAGTTTTGCCGTAAGTGTCAATAATAACAGTACCGTACAGTGCCAATAATAATACGGTAGAATTTTTTTGTGATCCCTAAACAAGGGATCTAACCATGTTGTCTGCAATGCTCCAAATTTAGTCTAGGGACAAAAGACTGATAAGACGGTTCATGGAGGTATTTGAGTCTTTCTAATAAAGGAAGAAAGAAAGGTCCAGCTTCTGTTGCAAAAATCTTGAAGAACTTTATTCACATGGTGAGTTACAGGTTCAAAGCAGACAGGTACTCGTCTACGCGTTTCGGATCCACATATAATGATCCTTATTCATGACAGGATCATTATATGTGGATCCGAAACGCGTAGACGAGTACCTGTCTGCTTTTAACCGGTACCGCACCATGTGAATAAAGTTCTTCACGATTTTTGCAACAGAAGCTGGACCTTTCTTTCTTCATTTATTGGATTTTTGGCGCCTGTGGTTCCTCGGCGTGGCCTCGTGCTTCCTAGGATTGGGTGAGCTCACCATATCTGTGGACTTTATTTAAGTCTTTCTCTTCCGATCCCAAAGACTCTTTTTATTACCAAAAATCTGTGTGTTACCTTTACAAGAAAATTATAATGACAATTATAATACTGCTATCCTGTGTTTAAATCAGGGGCCAGGTTACTACATTGATTCTACCACTGGCAACAAACTGAAGTTGTATTCTTCTGCAGCTTCACCTGCGCTCATAGACCCGATGTTCCTGTCCCCTCTCCTGAGTGACAGGTCTGGTTTAGTAACTTCTTGCATTCCCCATGTAATAACTATTCTGGAGCATCTATTCTTATGACTCTGTGTTGTGCCATTCCTTTATTATTCCTGCTAGAAGTTAAGAATGAATTACTAGCCCTTTGCAGTGAAGGTCCAGCTGGGCGTTACCAGTTGAGAAGGTGTCCCTGCACAGTCTGACACTGGCAGCACTCATTGGATAGTGTCAGACTGTGCAGGGACACCCCCCCAATGGGTAACACCCATCTGTACCCTTACTGCAAACTGCTAGCTATTCATTCATAACTTTTAGAAGGAATACTAAAGGAATGACACATCGCAGAGTCATAAGAATAGATGCTGCAGCATTGGGAATGAAAGTAGTTACTAAAACAGACACGTCAGGAGAGGGGACTGGTCCCTTTTTGAACTCTAAAGTATTTGGTGCTTTGGAATAGGTCATTCTCTGCTTTATGATATCAGTGGGTATAAAAGTTTAAAATAACAAACGTTCCTGTTTGAATTACAACCCCCATCATGTGCTTCCAGCCCACCCCCTAACTCGCTGTACTAGAGCGTAGATGAGATATGAAAAGAACTTCTTTGGACCCCATCCCTATAATCAGCCACCATCGATAGCTGCAATATGAATGGTCTCCATAGTACAAGAGGTCACGCACATGAATCAATAGACAGTCTCCACAATGAGCCATGTCCCGTTTCTTGAGCGCAGGCCCCGGCCGAGGTTACGGCAGGGACAGTGATCTTTGCGTGACACGCTCCTTATTACTGGCTCCTTCCAAAAACAAACTACATGTTAAGAAAACAAAAGGGAATTAAGAGACTTTCCAATCCTCTGGGAGACAATACTTCACCCCAACATAACTATTTCAGATCCTCGGCATTGCTGATAAGTATGTTTTTGTGTATAATTAGCAAAAAGCAGTCACATGGCGGGGGCTTTATTAAAATGTTGGGGTCTGGGAAAGAGGAGAGGGTCGTGCATTTAGAATTTCATTGCTGGGTAGAGAGTAGTGTCGCAGAGAGTAGTGTGTACAGGGAACCTCCCAGATCACAATCACCAAAGTAGTCTAAAGCTGGCCATACACATCCGAGACCCCCTGCCGAGAAAAGGGTGTTCGGCCAACACAGATGATGTCGGGGAACACAAGGATCAGGCAAAATGAAAATTTTTGCCTGATCCTTTTGTTCTCTGGGGAGTGGGGAGGTAAGCCACCAGAACCAGAGCTTTATCTGGGAAAGATAGCTGTTGGCCAAACGATCGTTCAGCCAACAGCTATAGAATTTGTATGGCCAGCTTAAGACTGGCGATTGTGGCACTGGAGACACCATGGCAAGGTCAGGAATACAACCAGGGTTTGTCAGGAGAAAGACAAGGAAGAGGCAGAAGACCAAAGAGTAATCCAGAAGTATAGTCATGGACTAACTAGAGGTCAAATCTGGAAGAGAAAACAAGGACAGGGATTGAGTTGAGGTCAGAATCCAGAAAGATCACAAGGACCAACAGACTAGGGTTAGGTTAAGGCTTGGTTGGGAGAATAGCCATGACCAAGGGTCAATATAGATGTAGTACACAGCACAGTAATGAATAGAGAGGAGCCAGGAAGGTCACTACTGTGATCACCAGGCAAGGATCTGATGGACAGCTTCATTTCAAATAGCCCATGGGTCCAATGTCAGCTGGAGCCACCAGTTTGACCACCTCAGGAACAGGATGCGGGGGCCATAAGGGGCAGGAGATTTGTAATCAGATATTGCCCGGCACTGGAGAGACCAAAAAGGAAGGATATGACAGCTGACCAGAACCTGTCCAATGGCAGGGACTCTGCCCTGGAGCAGGGAGATATATAAGAAATTGATCATACAGAGATCCAACAGAAGGCATTTAGATTAAGGTCAGGGTCGATGTGTCCTATAGGCGGACTAGGCAGCCGTCTAGGGTCACCGCCAGGAACGCCAGCCCCCTCATGCTGCAGCCGCCCGAGCGCTCTATAGAGAGCTTCAGGCGGCTGCAGCACTGCCCGGGCTTGTGCTTCCATAAGGGCGCACCACCTGGGCGCAGCATGAAAAGAGGGACTGACAGGAGGGAAGCGCTCAGAAAGAGAGTGACAAGGGAAGGAGGGATGGTGAGAAAGAGAGTGACAAGGGAGGGGGGGGAAAGAGAGTGACAAGGGAGGGAGGGGGTGGGAAAAAGAGTGACAAGGGAGAGAGGGGGTGGAAAAGAGAGTGACAAGGGAGGGAGGGGGTGGGAAAGAGAGTGACAAGGGAGGGAGGGAGGGGTGGGAAAGAGAGTGACAAGGGAGGGGGGGTGGGAAAAAGACTGACAAGGGAGGGAGGGGGGTGGGAAAGAGAGTGACAAGGGAGGGTGGGGGGTGGGAAAGAGAGTGACAAGGGAGGGAGGGGGGTGAGAAAGAGAGTGACAAGGGAGGGAGGAAGGGGGTGAGAAAGAGAGTGACAAGGGAAGGAGGGGGTGAGAAAGAGAGTGACAAGGGAGGGAGGGGGAATGAGAGTGACAAGGGAGGGGGGGGGGGAGATTGACATCCATCACACACACATACACAATGCAACCCTTACACACAAAGACAATGCACCCCTTGCACACACACACAGAAACACACAATGCATCCCTTACAGACACACACACACTGCTTCCCTTACAGACACACACACACCTTGCAGCCCTTACACATACAAGCACAGATTCACACAACGCATTCCGTACACACATTCAGAAACACACAATACATCCCTTCTACACAAACGTCTTTCTATCCCTTACACTACACACACTGGTATCCCTATACACTACATCCCATAAGTGCACACATTAAATTCTCTACAGCAACACAAAACACATCCCCTACACACTTCACCCACTGTGAACAAACTCATGGGTGGAACATGCAGGTGGACTTAAACACGGCGGCACTGGCGTTAGTTAATATGGCAGATCATATGGGTGGGGCATTGTGATTTCACACGGGGGGGGGGGGGCGGCAAACTTTTCTTTTGCCTAGGGTGGCAAAAATCCTTGCACCGGCCCTGATTAAGGTGGCTTTCTAAGCTTATTGAATAACGCAAACCTGGAGGTCCAGCTTTTAAAACCAAATGGGTAAGCAGTGAGATGCACACTACATGGTGGGATCATAATACATGATGGCAATTCAGAATGGGCCGGGTCTGCCGGAGTAGTCAGTGACATTGCAATCTGACACTTCAAGGGTGGTCTCAAGCCATCCCCTCATTATGTCCACTTAAAAGTGTTTTCCAAGTCTTTACAACTGACGACCTATTCTCAGAATAGGTCATCAGTACTGATACCCTGTACCCCCGCCGCTCAGCTGGTTGATAAGCCACCGCTGCTCCTGTAAGAGCTGCGGCCTTCTCTCAGGTCACCAGCACACAGCGCCGTCCATTGTATAGTGGCTGTGCTTGGTATTGCGCTCAGCTCCATTCACTTCTATGGAGCTCAGCTGTGCCTAGGCCATGTGACCGATGAACCTGACGTTACGTGGCCTAGGAAAACCTGAGAGAAGGCCACGGCGCTCCTTCTCAAACTGCTCAAAACCACTTTAAATTCCAATTCCCAGTTTAAAGAGAACCTCTTGTAAAAAGTTTTTCCTATTGTAATTATTCATGAGTTCTTCTGTCTAACTCTGTAAGTGCACAGATGGACATAACCTGGTTACAATTTTATTTTCTGGATGTAAACAAGCATAATTCCATTCACACCAGTAAGCAGAGATCTTTAAATCTACATGAATGAAATGTGCATCCAGCACCACCTGGAAAATCCAAAAACAGGATAGCTCAATCGGAGCTATGTCCACTATGCTCCTTCTATAGTAACATAGTAACATAGTATATAAGACCGAAAAAAGACATTTGTCCAATCCATCCAGTTCGGCCTGTTTCCTACAAGTTGATCCAGAGGAAGGCAAAAAAAACCTGTGAGGCAGAAGACAATTTTCACCACTTAAGGGGGAAAAAATTCCTTCCCGACTCCAATCAGGCATCAGAATAACTCCCTGGATCAACGACCCCTCTCTAGTAGCTATAACCTGTAATATTATTACACTCCAGAAATACATCCAGGCCCCTCTTGAATTCCTTTATTGTACTCACCATCACCACCTTCTCAGACAGAGAGCTCCATAGTCTCACTGCTCTTACAGTGAAGAATCCTTTTCTATGTTTGTGTAGAAACCTTCTTTCCTCTAGACGCAGAGGATGTCCCCTCGTCACAGTCACAGTCCTGGGGATAAATAGATGATGGGAGAGATCTCTGTACTGACCCCTGATATATTTATACATAGTTATAAGTCCAAAGATAAAGAACAGAGGCAGCACCAAGTAGGTAATGGTGAAAAAACATTGGGCGAAGATTCACCAAACTGGTTGAAAGTAGAACTGGCTTAGTTGCCCCTAGCAACCAATCAGATTCCACCTTTTATTTTCAGAAGGAGCTGTGAAAAATGAAAGGTGGAATCTGATTGGTTGCTATGGGTGACTAAGCCAGTTCTACTTTACACCAGTTTAATAAATCTCCCCCAATGTGTTCTTTTAGTCCATATAAAAGCAATCCAGTTACATGCGACGTTTCGGCTAAATCTTAGCATTCATCAAGCATGCTACTATAGCGCTATATATATTCATCATGGATTGATACTATATGGAATAAAAGAACAATTTTTTTTTAGCATTACCTACTTGGTGCTGCCTCTAATCTTAAAAATGGAGATATAAATAGGGATGAGCAAACCCGAACTGCAAAGTTCGGGTTCGTACCAAACTTTGCGAGCTTGGGTAGCCAAACACAGATTTTTTCACTGAAGTCCAGGTTCAGATCCGGTGTTCGGGTCATTTTATTATTTTCAGTTATAGCGCAAAATAATAGCATTCTTAAGACAGAATGCAAAAGCATATGGCAATTTAGGGGTTAAAAAAACCAAACAACTCACCTCATCCACTTGTTCGCGCTGCAGCAGTGTCTTCTATCTTCTTTTAGCAGGACCTGCCAAAGGACCTGCGATGGCGTCACCCCGTTCACCACGTCGTGAATTCATCGCAGGTCCTTCGGCAGGTCCTGCTGAATGAAGATAGAAGGACCTGCGATGATGTCACCGCGCTCACCACGTGGTGAACGTGGTGACGCCATCTCAGGTCCTTTGGAAGGTCCTGCTAAAAGAAGATAGAAGACACTGCGGCAGCGTGATCAAGTGGATGAGGTGAGTTGTTTTTTTGACCCCTAAATTGCCATACTCTTTTGCATTCTGTCTTAAGAATGCTATTATTTTCCGCTATAACCATGTTATAATGGAAAATAATATAGTGAAGTTCGGGTCCCCATTGACTACAATGGGGTCCGGGTTCAGGGTCAAGTTCGGGTCGAACCCGAACTTCCATGGATTCGCTCATCACTAGATATAAAGAATCAGCAAAATCGGTTGGTTCAGCCAACCTAGAGCACAGGCCGATTGATCAAGCACATGTATATGGCCAGCTTTACATAATCTCCCAAATTGTCTGATCATAGCATAAATAAATCGTGTGATGTCACATCACAGGAGCCTGAAGTCCTGAGCTACGCAGGGTATGGCTCCTGCTCATCTCTACGGGGGTCGAATATGTAAAGAGTGATACAATGCAGGCTTCAGCCTTGTGATAAGACGACGTCCCCTCTCTATTTGCATCAAGGCGTCTTAGAATTTTCTACAAGGCCAGACAGGAGACGCTCATTATAAGACGCTGTCTCTGGAGAAACAAGCCTTTGTCCTTTGTTATGTGGACTCAGGATCCATTCACTGCCAATCTACCAGCTCGGCAGTATTAGCGGTTTACTGCCCTGCAGACCACTGGCTATCAGATTAGGCTCATCTACATAGTTAAGCAAGATGTGTAACTCCTTAACCACTGATTAACAAGAAAAACACAAGGAGATAAGAAAAAACTATAAAAATATAAACTGTAATTCCGCTATGCAAAGAGCAAATCACATTATCTGTCCTCACAATGGACTTTATCATGGGAAATAAACAGCTGAGATTGCCGGAGATGTAAGGATTAAGTGCTGGTTTGTTCCTAAATTGGATTATAGGGAAGGCACAAGGAGCAAGTGTCCCACTAGGGGGTCTCTATCTGGACTATGGACTATTTGGACGATGGATGTTTGTGAACATTTGCCCCTGTTGCTATTAATATAACGCCCCAGAGTGGCATTAACACTTCTGCACCCTGCTACTATCTCTAATGGGCTAACAAAGTGTCATCTTATGTATTTATTTCAGGTCCAAACACTGTGCATTTCCTATTTTGCAACTGTTTATGTTCAAGTGTAATTAACCTGGTTCAACAGTAGGTGGCAGCAAGCATGGCAGAGCTACAGTTAGAGAGAATGGAACCTTTCTTTCCATTCTAACTCTCCCTCTAAGGAGCAGAGAGACTAGTTAATTAGAGTCACTTCCAGTTTACCCCCTGCCAAGGGAGGGTGTGCAGCAGGTGCATGTCTCTGCTGGACATGCCTTTCCCAAGCCAGCTAGAGCACCTTCAGCTCTGCTGGATGTGGAGGCCACAGCTTGGAGCCTCTGAAGCCAGGAGGAGTTTTCCCTGGACAAATCTAGAGTCAGACTACAGAGAGAAGTTGCAGCAGACAGCTAAAGCAAAGTTATTCAGTCAGCCTGTCAACAAAGCAGAGCCAGAGAGCACCAGATGTAGCAGTGTTGAGTTTGTTCGCTTGCCAGAGTTAATGCTAAAGCCTGCTGGGAACCAAGACAAAGCCTGAAACTGTTGGAGAAACATTTATGCAAAGTAAAGCTGTTATTGAACTTCATCACAAGGTCTGGACTCAATTTATTTCATCATCCCCTTCATCAACAACCCCCTTTCATTGCTTCGGTGCCAACGCCTGGGGTCCAGCATATCCAGGTAGGAGCACCGTGACACGTGCGCCAACATTAAGGGGCATTTAGGCCACCCTACACCACTCTGGCATTCCTTCACCTGGGTACTATCTACAGTATCACTAAAAGGGACCCTGTGCCCTTGTTGCTTCATTGCAACTGGCCTCACGAAACAAGTACTAGTACTCTTAAAGGGCCCCAGGGGGAGGCACCCGCTGCACTAAGCAAAGGATCAACTCACTACTTTAGTGCACTTGGAAGGGTTAACTTGCACTATGATTTTATACTGTTGTACTGTACTTTATATGTTTATTGTTATATATTCTGTTGATTTGCACTGTTAGACTGTAGCACTGAGGAAAGGGTTAATGCACAGCTAGCTAATACTAAGAGACTTTGGGAGACGTTAGAACTGAGAAGTTAGAAATCTTCCACAGTTACATTAAAGGACTATACAAAGTTTTGGAGGGAAAAAAAATACACACTAACCTTTTGACTATCTGGTTTAGCACTGTTGTTTATGTCTAAAGACTTCTTTATGTCTGTACAAACTGCTTAGTCATTCCCATAGACCTGTACTGAAACTTTACACTTGTGGTCCGCTGCGGGCATCCTCCACCGTATGCATTTTTGCTGGGGATCACCATTAGCAACGGGCCACAGGCTACATTTAGGTGCACCTGTGAGGCCTGGGCCATATCAGCCAGTCTTGGGTGGGGCTCACAGCCCTCTCCCTCCTCCCATTGCAGGCATGGCTACATGCTGGAGGTAACAGAGGAGTCTGCTGCGAGTCGGTCTATACATTCCTGTAATTTTGCCCACTGGCCCCTGGTATTGCCCAAACGGCACAGGTAGGTGAGTGTTAGGCCCCGAGCTACTTGAGAAACCTTGGAGTGGGGCTCGGGCTTAGACATGTCCTCCACAGCAGGATATGTTGACTGATCTCTCAATTTTAACATCAGTTTGAGGGCTTAGTAAGACCGCAGAGTGCCCCTGTCTTGTCATTTGTTATTGCTATATTGTTATATTATTTATCACATCCATACAAATGCCATCTTGTGTAGGATGTCTATTGTGGTACTTGTGGTCCACTGCTGGCATCCTCCACCGTATGCATTTTTGCTGGGGTTCGCCATTAGCAACAGGCCACAAGTGCAGGATCTGCTCCCCTGTATATATATATATGCACAACTGCATTTGGGGTTGAGCACATCCTGCTTTATGCTACCTTTCAGTTGTTTTGAAACTCTATACAAGCCAATGACAGAATGAAATTGCAACATTGTTTCTGTTAAGCCTGTGCTTCTCCACTCCACCTCTCCCACTAGAAGATTCTAAAGGGGTTCTGCAGTTTGATACAACTGATGATCTATCCTCAGGATAGATCATCAGCATCTGATCGGCCGGGGTCTGACACCCGGGACCCCCGCCGATCAGCTGCTTGAGAAGGCAGCGGCGCTGCAGCAGCACCGCGGCCTTCTCACTGTTTTCCTCTGCTAGCGCCCCGCCCAGTGACGTCACGACTTGTATCCAAGTGGCGTGGGCGAGGCTAAGCTCTGTTCACTGAATGGAGCTTAGCCCCGCCCACGCCACTTGATACAAGTCGTGACGTCACTGGGCGAGCTCTAGCAGAGGAAAACAGTGAGAAGGCCGCGGCGCTGCTGCAGCGCCGCTGCCTTCTCAAACAGCTGATCGGCGGGGGTCCCGGGTGTCAGACCCTGGCCGATCAGATGCTGATGATCTATCCTGAGGATAGATCATCAGTTGTATCAAACTGCAGAACCCCTTTAAGCTAGAAACTGTATATAAGGAGAGCAGTAGAGGATCTAATTTTCTGCCAATAGAGACCAGTGTTTAGTAGGGGAGACTCTGCAAGACTGCACGAGAGACTAGACGATGCTGAGATAGGTATACTCTACCACAGATTTTTGGTCACCAGCCCTTTGACTAGAGAGGTAGCTGGACGACTGAGCCACAAACCCTGGGCCACCAGCCCTTTGGCCAGGGTACCAGCCTTCTGAGAGATAGAGGGACAGCTAGCTTAGGCCTTTCCTCATCATCAAACCCTTCTTCTGCCAGGGAGGAGACTGGAGAAGCCTGTATTGTTTGCATCTGAATTCCTCCAGTAAAGAAGCAGACTGGTGTACTGCAGACCCTGACTCTCTGGACTTATTTCTTATTGGGGTGCACCACACCTTACCATCCCTTCCAGAGAGCAGCAGCAAGTGAGAACACCTCGATGGTGTCTGGGGGACCTGACGTAGCATGGGGACCATTCTAAACCCAGCAGCTGCACATTGTGGCCAAAAACCAAGTGGCAAAATCACACCGGTGTGCACTGGTTTCTCAGCAAGTACAAGTGAAACACCTAAAAAACATGTTCCTCACCTCTACTTGCTAAGAATCGGTGGCAATTCATGGTATATTGCTGCTGTTTTGACCTGTGGCACATTACTGCCTCATGGCTGCTATGTGTGATCTTGGTCTATGACCACTGACTGTCAAGGGATGATTTATGTAATACTGCATCTTTTTGAAAACTTACAACAACCTAAAAAATTACAAAATAATTCCATTGCTGCTTCTGAAACAAGAGAGATTTAGCATAAACAGCATCATTCTTGACCACTGGTTGTGTCTGGTATGGTAAACACATTCACTTGAAATGACCTGGGTTGCAATATCCGAGCCAGCCAGAGTGGCGCCATTTCTGGAAAGACGCGCCCCCCTTTTTTTTTTCTAATCTTCAGCAATAGGGAATTGGTATTCATGCCACTCTAATTAACTATATAAATAAAAAAAAGAACTATAGAAAAAAAACAAGCATAAATATAATAATTCTAGACTGTGAGTAGTGGATATTTCTGGTGATGATAGGTAGCTGGGATCACACATTATGGTGATGCCCAAAATACGAAACAAAATTTTCATGATATTTCTACTTTTAGACGAAAGATGGTGACGATGTAATGGGCTGCTTATCAGGCTGACCTTTCTGAAAAAAAATGTGAGAAATACAGAAAATCGAGTGTAGAAAGAGAAAACCACAGGAAGGACTTCAGACAAAGCATCGCAGAGACAGACCACAGCCCTCCCTCTGTACAAAAGGCCATCTTTTCTTGTCTCGCCGAAACAACTGTGATCTGATTTTGTGCATGTGCTGTTATTGGTGAGCAGATACCATCAGGACGCAGGAAGTTCATGCGCAAATATAACACGACACAAGAAAACTGAGATCAAATATAATTGTTTCACTGGGTGTAGGGAAATGCATTCATTTTTTAATAAAAAAAAAACATGGGGACTCCTAAATAATGAGTTTTATCCATGCTCTATCCATGCTCCATCACAGGTACTGTCCATCACCAAGGGTATGCCCACCATACAGCCAGACTAGACAGCTTTGAGGTTACCCCTAGAAAGAGAGAGCCCACCCCCGGTGGCATCCCTTATTTTAATAGGTGGTCAGAACCTGTGCAGGACCACTCCATGAGTGCCGTAAACAAGGGTAATAAAGGGAAATCAACAAAAAAAATAATGTAAAATAAATGTGACAAACATGCCCCAGGTCCTACTGTCCCATACATACCAACATGCTTGTTGAAGACTTTGGGGCATTTAAGTCCTGTCCCCAAGACCGCCAAGAACTGTCACCTATGGGCAAGGTTATGCAAGACCCATCCATGTTTGACCCGAATTTGCTGGAAATTTGCTCCAAAAATCAGGGATAGTGTAGTCCAGGCATCCTCAAACTGCGGCCCTCCAGCTGTTGTAAAACTACAAGTCCCACAATGCCCTGCTGTAGGCTGATACCTGGGCTAGGCTGTTCAGGCATGCTGGGAGTTGTAGTTTTGCAACAGCTGGAGGGCCTGGTGTAGTCCCTATACTTTTGGGACTGTTGACAACTATATTGTCCCAGGTGGTGATAGGTTTGATTGTGCTAATTAGCACCCATTAGACCCCTCTCACCTCTTTGTACACCACTGACTATCAAGGTCCATGTCACTATTTATCACATTGTCATCTGGGTCAGTCATTTCCCGGGATTGACCGATAATTTGTGAGACAACCCACAAAATTGATAGTCCCTGTACCAAGTGGTTTGACCCATGGGGTTGTCTATGTTTAATCTTATAAGGACTGTCCTGGTTGGCCTACATTATGAATTTGTCAGGTCATGGGCCCAGCAGAGGTTACTACTGTCCTTCTGTGGACCAGTACAACCCTGTACACAGACAAGGCCTAGGTTTAGACAGATAACATGCTTGAGATGTATGATTTGTCATAGGGGACATTCACATGTCTATACTTTGGGTCCATGTTAGGTCTGCATTGAGGTTTTTAGAGATGAAGATCATAGATCAAGACATATGTCTCTCACCTATGAGGGATGTGAACCTACACTGGGTAGCCATTCTCAAGATGTGTGATACTTGTCATAATTAGGGCACATTCACTGGTCCATACTTTGTTAGGTATGGATTGTAGTTTTTGGAAATTAAGGTCCTAGATCAAGTTCTACCTACCTCACCTATGAGGGGTGTAAGACTACACTGGGCGGTCATTCTCGACTGCTGCCTTCTTAACAATGCTAAGTATGATGGTGGGCACCAACCTCAGGATAATGCCACTCTACCAAACAGAATTTTGGCCCTCATTTCTAGGATGTGAGATTGAGGCACCATCATGGGCACCCACTCAAGAGGTTGTGCTTTCATTTTCAGCCTATTCAGGAGCAGAGTGAGAACTGAGGACCTGGGAAAAAAACTAAAAATGACCATGTTGTAGGTGGGTCCAAATTGACAGAAGGTGGGGCAACATAAGTGGACAGGGCCAACAATACCTTAGTGCAGCACAAAACCACCCTAATAGAACGCAATACCACAGTGCAACACAAAATACTGCTGCCCCCTTTTCAGTATTCAACTATATAACTATCCTGAGGATGGCGATATGGTTCAATTCAGTAGGGGACCTATGGCCGCCAGCCAGGTGCATAGGTACCTGATTCTTCTAGCATTAATTATAGCTGAGAACATCAGATCATTATGCACCTAGCCAGGAGCTAAAAGGAGGGGCAGCCCCCAGCCCTGGGCAACGGCCCAGTGGGAAATTTCCCTGTAGGGTCTATGGCCAATCCATCCCTGGGCCTATTGCCCCATGTGTTCTCCCCAATAGATAATATAAACCTTGTTATATTGTCTTCTGTTCTTTTCACATTATTTCTGATTAAATTATGTCTTAAAAGCTATGTACACCTTTGGCGGATTTTTTATTTTTTTGCATCGTACTCATTTTGAGCAAGAAATCATTTTTCAGTTGGTCTTTATTAAAAATGATGAGCTGTTTTCCCTGCACAGCTTTGAGTTTATCTGTTACCAGGATCTGTATTTTCTCTCTGCTCCATCAGGCAGGATGCTGACGGCTCCTTATCTTATAGACACTCATTGAAGCTCAATTCTTCTCTTACTGATAAAATGTGGCTTAAAGGGTTATTCTTATTTCAGACAATTGCCAGGATATGCCCCCATTGTCTGATAGGTGCGGGTCCCACCGCACCTATCATGAAAATGTGCCCGAAAGTGGCGGAGGGTGCACTGCGCATATGCAGCTGCCCTCCATTCATTTTCTATGGGGCTGCCAAAAATAACCGAGCGCTGGCTCGGCTATTTCTGGCGGGCCCATAGAAATGGATGGGAGCGGTTGTTCGTCCACTCCCATTACCTTCTATGTGGAGACCGCTTGGTGGCCGGACCAGAGTCCTCCAGCCACCAGTTTGCTGGGCTCCGTTTCCCGATATAGGTGTGCGACAGGTGTAAGACAATGGGGGCATATCCTAGCAATATGCCCCTATTATCTGAGATGAGACAACCCTTTAAATAAGTGTTTAAAACCTTTTAGTAATTTAGAGATAAGGGTTATTAGATGACCGGCACAAAGTGAAAGTACCATTCACACAGCTGGAAAAACAGTTAACCCTTTGTGATAGAAGGGCTAATTTTTTTAATAAAGAGTAAAGACCAATTAAAATATATGTTTTTGGCTCAAAATGAGTAAAATGCAATCATAAAAAAAAATTGTCCCCGAAGGTGTACAAAGCCTTTAAAATGATCTGATCTCTCTGACCATAATACAGTACCTAAATCCCAACTCATATGTTCGCTTCTAGATAAATAATCCAAGGAATTGGAAATTTTTAATTTTTATTGCAATTTTCAGATTTGAATATGAAGCTTTTTAAAGCCAAAAATAATTCAGGCCTAAGGAACAGCACATGGAGCTATAGATGAGCGAGTTTAAGCTAATCCATCTGAGTCCGAATTTCTAATGATTTCAATTCAGACCAATTTTAGAGGGGGCTGAAAAATTTTATTTATTTATTTTTTAGGTGAGAGACTAGGGAGAAAAATATTAGCCAAAATATGAATGTCATAAACAAATTTTCTTCAAATTCTAATTTTTTTAAATTTACTTTTGATATGGGTAGGACCGATTCAGACCTGAATTGAATCAGTCAATCAATTGGACGAATCAAATCCAAATTGAATTTTGAGTGATTTGGAGACAAGGAACCTTGATGTTTGTATAACTTAAAAGGGTTTTCTACCACTTGGATATCGATTTACCTGTCTTCAGGATAGGTAATCAATCAGATTGTTGGGGCTCCAACACCTTGTGCCCCCACCAATCAGATGTTTCCGAAGCCATTGGTACCGGAAACTATAGAGTGGATAGTGCCGAAAGCACAAGGTTCATCCACTCTGTGCTAGAAACTACACGTGGACCAAGTCATCTGTCTACTGTATAATTTCCGACACCTGTGGGTGCCTGAAACATCTGACTGGTGGGAGAACAATTTGTCGACCCACCCCGCCCCACCGATCTGATATTCATGTCCTATCCTGAAGATAGACCATCAGTATCTAAGTCCTGAAACCCCTAATGCTTATTATCCAAAGGGTAAATTATGTAACTGTGTAATATAGTGCTCTATCTGACATATTACGCTGGTGACCCCATTCCACCTCTTTGCTATAGCATTGCAGCTGTGCGTTTTCGAGGGCTGCACATTGCTGGGTGGGCACAAGTGCCTCTAATAAAGGCTTTCATTGTTTTATGTTGAATAGGAGCCATGTGTTCTGCTAAAGCCCCACTTGCTGCTAACAAGCCCACCACCCAGCACACACTGAGCACCAGATTAGTGCTTCTATCACCTCGAATTTAGCCATGGACCATTTCCCTTGCTCTGACTACATACTGGTGCGCGGTGGGAACGGGCGTGTTGATGGAAGGTTGCACCTACAGCTTCAGACCATCGAGTTCTACAAGGCTCGGCGGCACGCTAATCGGATTCTCATGCTACTGCCAGAGCCGGTTGGTATGGATCATGTGACCAAGAGCACTGATTATGGGAAAATGTCAAGGTTTAATACTCTTATAAATGAGGTGATAATGACTTACAACAAAGCCAGTAATCACATTTAATTGTCGCCCCAGCCACCGCAGGGACGAAAAGCATGACTCCGGTGAATGGGAGTTGGTCCCTGTGGAATGTGCAAGGACAGGAACGGCTTATGTTGCATAGGGTAAGTGTTTTATCACTTATTATATAAGTTCTTCTGTTGTAAAAAGTTCTACATGGTTGTGTTTCTGGAATGGTAATGTGGACCCCATAATTGGCCAAGTTGGATTAACACAATGCTATAGATAAAGACACAATAAATCTAAAACTGGCCATGCATGTGAGAGGACTCTTGTTCAGCCAATAGCTATCTCTCCCGATTCCTCTGGGCTCAGCATGCATGTGTTGTGAACGTTAGAAGGGAGAAAGCCTCGGCCAGACACCTCTGGTAGCATCTTATCTCCCAAAGAATTAGGCAGGTTAAATCCAACATACCCAACTCTTCGCTCTCCCAATATCCGCTGTTGGAGAAAGTCACCATACACAGTACACGGTCAACCGATCCCACAAAAATCAGACGCTTTGGCAGACCTATATCTAATGAGTATGGCAAACTTAAAGGAGGTTTTCCCAATATTATTATAGATTTTTACAGATAGGTTATTGTAGTTGCTTATCACATGTACATTTTCCCCATGCTTTCTCTTTTCCAATTTGAACTCTTTCTTCTGACCTGTTTTCACCATGTAAACCGATCCCTCTGGTTTGTTTCCACCCTGTATGCAGCACTTCCTGTTCCTGTATCCAACCAAACCCATGATGCACTTCTCCTTCCTCTACCACAGCTTCAGCCCCGCCCCTAATAATGCCCAGCTAGTTTATAGCTCCTCCCACCCAGCTAGTTACATAGACACTCCCCTATCACTGCCCCACCCATGGACATAACATCACAGGAAATAAAAAAGACCTACATGGACATGGTCATGTGACCACAGCCCAGAATAGGAGATAGGAGCCATAAAGGTAAAAAAAATATACATTACAAATTTGCAGCTACCTTCATGAATGGTTATTTTAAAGAATGTTGATGCAAACCAGAAAACTTCTTCAAGAGTATTTTTATGGATTGTCATGAAGGTGGATTTAAACACTATGAAAGATGAAGGCAGTTTAAAAGGTTGCCTGCTTTGGACAATACCTTCTATTTAGAAAGGTCTCCATCTCTCCTTGATCACAGGTGGTACTACTGCTGGGAGCTCCCAGTGATTGACTGGAATCTGTGAAGTAATCCACCACCAAGTGTGCATTTCCCTACAGCACCACCACAGGTACAATGAAGAATTACACAGTCGTTGACCCGTGTGTTTAATGAATGAATGTTTTGGGCCCTCCAGAGTCGAATATACCTTTTGTAATAGGGGTTACCAAAGGAGTAACCACCTCTACAACACTGATGTGCCCTAACTGGACATTTGGGCAGGGGTTGTCTAAGACCAAGGTGCTCAACCTGTGTATGTGTACAGCAGATGGGACATGGCATGTCTTGTGGGTGGGCGGTACTTGTATTGTCTTAAAGGCAGATAACCACTTTGGACATCTTCAGAGCATTTTTTTATGATTGCATTTTACCATTTTGTTCTAAAATTATTTTTTCAATAGTTCTTTATTCAAAATGTTCAGCTGTTTCTGAGATACTGGGTTAAAAATCAGTCTGTTGGCAAGCTGTCAGTTTCTGTTTTCTTTGAATCTCGTCATCTGATGGCTTTTTAAAGCTCAAGAGATCAGAGATATGAGCTACACATGACCCGTCAGATAACGGGATTCAAAGAAAACAGAAACTGACAGCTTGCAGACAGACGGCTTTTTAACCCTGTATCTCAGAAATGGCTGAACATTTTTAATGAAGACCTATTGGAAAAATTATTTTTAGCCCAAAATGAGTAAAATGCAATCATAAAAAATAGCCTCCAAAGGTGCCCATAGCATTTAAAGAGGAAAATAAAATAAATTAGGAAGGTGGTAGCTCAAATTAAAAATTTTAGGAAGATGGAGGAAAGATTGGGTCGTAGGAGGGAACAGAAGTTGAAGGGGTTGTCCGGGTTCAGATCTTAACTCGGATATACCCATATTTTCTCGCAGGCAGCCCCTGATGTTAGCATCGGAGCATGATTCAGCCCAGGGCAAGGAGAGCATCGGAGCATGAACTGCTCCGATGCTCAGAATCAGGGGCTGCCTGGGTAAAAATGGGGATATGTCCAGGTTCAGCTCTAAACCCGGACAACCCTTTAAGGTGGCCAAACCTGGACTGGCCAACCAATGCGTGTGACATTCCCCTGAGATGGGAACAGAAGGACTAGGCTTTTGGATTTCAACCTGCTCAATCCTTTGGTTCTCAGAGAAGATAAGCTGTCGCCAGACAGCAGCATAGTCCTCACTCCTCATTCACAGCACATGCATGCTTGGCTGAGCTGAGCGTGCACGTGTATGGGGAATCGGGTGAGATTGCTCTTAGCCAAATGCATGGCCATCCTTAGGCAGTAGATGGAATAATTTGTAAAGTAGGGAGGCAGGAATGATGGAAAGGTCAGGAGGTTACTGAGGATGGTGGAGGAGGAATGGGAAGTAAGGGGACCAGAAGGTGAAAAAGCAATTGAGGGAGCGAACAAGGGAAAGATGGTGGATGCTGATGACACTCATTAATTAGCAAAATAAGATGAAGTGTAGGTCCATCCATTGCGACTCGATTCATGATTGCTGTGTTTTGACTCTAGGAGGACAGGTGTGCATGCTGCCGAGGGACGCAAATTCATTTCTACAGCTGATCGGAGCATCTGGCACCTCATGTATGCTGCTTTAACAAAGCCAAGGGATCTCCCTGCCCTCCCAGGAGCAGCTGGCCCCGAGCTGCAAGCTTTGTCTGAGAAACAGAGTCTGGAGAGGTTCACGTCGCAGGCACCTCGCCTGTCCGCCGCTTCCAGTGTCATGTGGAGTATTCATTAGATGGCTTGCCTCTACAAGGAGTTAAAAGCCGCAGCTGGCACCGGCATCATCTGCCTGCAGGGAGAATCTCAATTAACAGCGGTGTCAGGCCTGTAGCGAAAATCCAATCAGCACCGAATTACGTACAAAATCATAAAATCACCAGGAAAAAAATATATGAATAAACCATGAAATTATCTACTGAGGAGAACAACTTAAGTGCAATACCCGGGACGGCCTATGGACAAGAGTAGCGCTGTTTTATGAACAGAGTAGACCACGATTGTAAGTGAATTTAGCTTGATTTAAAGGGGTTATCCTGGTCTGGAAATAATAGTGATGAACTATCTTCAGGATAGGTCATCAATAGGCATGAGCGAATCGACTTTGGATGAGACATGCGAAGTCAATTCGCATACAACTTCGTTCCAATACTGTACGGGGCAGGAGCTCCGTACAGTATTAGAATGTATTGGCTCCGATGAGCCAAAGTTATTGCCTCGCAAAGTCTCAACCTTGGAACCGAACCCGAGTTCGGGAAATGTTTTTACAGTACAAATTAATTTACGAAGTTATTACCCGAAGACTTTGCGAAGCAATAACTTCGGCTTATCAGAGCCAATACATTCTAATACTGTACGGAGCTCCTGCTCCGTACGTGAGTGCCATATCAGCATAGATCGTATCTAAAACTTAACCTAAAATAATGACCAAAAGCAGTAATATGGTGCAAAATGGCCGTGGTCCTTTATTAAGGGTTAATTCACATAATAAACCAAAATCATAAATAATTGATCAATTCATAAATTAATCAAACACCATTAAAATATCAGTAAAACCACAAATGTCCCCCAGCGAAGCTGAGTGACTAACCCCTCTAATTCTCGACGGCGACTTTGTAAGGGAGGGCTGGCGGGACAACATCTTCCTCTTCTTCACAGGTTTAGCGGCGGGCAGGCTCTGGACCCGCTGACCACCTCTATAAATAGTCCAAATTCCCGCCACTGTGAACAGCTGGCCAATCAGGGAGGGGCAGAAAACAGGTACCCCAGATACAGGTAGGAAACCAACAGCCAATCAGGATCCTTAAATAATTTACCTCAGGTTAGCTGAAAAATAAAATGGCAGAAAGGAAAGCACAGAGCAAAAGGGTGGAAAACACTAACAGAATAAAGGAGAAAAGACACAAAACAATCACACCCATCATGCTCAATGACACCATGGTGGGGACTCCAGCATACGCCTTTGTGCCCACTATCAGTATTGGATCAAAGATTTATGCGAATCGACTTCGGATGTTTCATCCAAAGTCGATTCGCTCATCCTAGTCATCAATATCGTATCGGCCGGGGTTCAGTCGGCAATCTGCTGTTTCTGGAAGCTGCGGCGCTCACACAAGCACTGGTGAGCTCGGTGGCCCCCTAGGGGTTACCAAGCACAGTGCCATACATTGTATAGCAGCAGTGCTTGGTATTGCAGCTGAGCTACTTTGACTTGAATGGGGCTGAGCCGCAACTAGGTCATGTGACCGATGTGCAGCCCGCCCTAACAGCCGATTAGAGCAGGTCCTGGATGTCGGACCCCGCCGATCTGATATTGATGACCTATCAGAGGATAGTTCATCAATATCAGATTGGCCAGAGGTATGACTCCGGGCACCACCACGATCAGCTGCTGGAAGAGGCTGCTGTGCTCCGGCCTCTTCCTAGGCCAAGTGACATCACGTTCATCGGCCTCGTGTCCTAGGTGCAGCTCATCCCATTCAAGTGAATGGGCCTAGTCTGCAATACCAAGCACAGCCACTATACAACGTGTTTGGTAAGCAGGGTTGCCAACCAAAATGTTTCTTTTTCTGGACAATTTAACCCAAAATCACATCATTTTTATGGACAAATTGGAAAACTGAATGAAAGATAATGATTAGAGTCATCCATGTCTATAGCTCAGTATACTAATAACACCTCATTACCTACATTTACCGTGAGCTGTAACATGATGATAATTACCACCAAAATAGTCAAGTACCACCAGCCTCAAAAAATCACGGACACATCTATACTTTTCATGGACACAGGAAAAAAGTCACTTATTTTTACGAACTGTAAAGAAATTTGTCTCAGTGCTCACTGGAGCGCCGAGGCCTTCTCAAACTGCTGATCGGGGGATGTCGGGTGTCAGACCCCACCGATCAGATACCAATGATCTATCCTGAGGACAGGCCATCAATGTAGTAGACCCGGATAATGAACCCTTTACGGGCACATGCACACGGCCAGACCCGTATTGTGCAGCAGGTCCGCAATATGCGGGCATCAGCTGTTTGTGCACCACATCACAGATGTGGACCCATGGAGGCGCAGAACCCACGGAAGCACTACGGAGTGCTTCCATGGGGTTTCTCTCCGTGTCTCCGCACCGCAATAAAATAAAACTTGTTCTATTTTTTGCGTTGCGGACGGATCACGGACCCATTCAAGTCTGCACCAGCCACACGGACAGTTTGCGGTCCCCAATGCATAGTATGGGCGGCACATGTTCGTGTGCATAAGTCCTAAATTACAGTATGTTGTAGCAATAATGATTGTTCATACAAAAATGCCTAAAACACCATAAAAAATGCATGTGGATTTATTTTTTTATTTTTTGGGGGTGGGGGTGTGGGTGTGTAAAATAGCGCAGACCAAAGTTTAGGAACACTAAACATACGCCCAGCACCTGACCGCGTTCATCTGTGAGAACCAAGCGGGCGAGATTTTTAATGATCCGTCTCCCAGCTGTGAGAAATGTATGGTTCTAATAAAAGAAGGAAATGCCTGAAATATGGAAGAATTTTATAATACGGCCGAACATGACGCTGCCTGCGGGCTCTGGAGTATGTCTCCTAATCAGTACACGATGGGGGTTATTTACTCACAGGGGACACATGTGAGGTAAAATGTGCAATAATAATCTTCACATTTTTGGAGATCATTGCTGTATCGGTCACAGCTAAAATTCAGGGAAAAAAGAAACTGATGTCAGCCGCGTAACTGTGACACGTGTAGAAAGGGTTAAATCCGAGCAATCTTCTGACACGTGATGGATACGAGTGCGGAGATCGCGCTGCTGAAGTCTGTGGACCACTCGATAGAGTGAAAGAACACCTTTGGCGCTGCTCGTGTGTTGTGTCAATGTATTCGCGGTGTCCGTGTTCACCACGTGTCCAATGTGTGAGTGGCGTGTATGGCAGGGCTCCAGTGCACTACTCGAGTGCGCGGTGCGGGTCCTGTGTCTGACTGATGCGTGTGGCACGTGTGTGCAGCGTGTAAGTGGCGTGTGCGGCAAATGTTCACTGTCATGTGTCCAGAGTGTTAGGGCCAGTTCACACGACTGATTTTGAAAAACACGCTTAAAAAAATCAGCGAGGAATCCACGTGTTTTTAATGCTTTTGTTTAACCAATGGGCTCAATGCAAAGCTGAATTTTCAGCTTGAGGTTTCTGAAGCTGATCAAAAAACGCGCGGAAAATGAACAAAAAACGCATTGACTTACATGAAGCTGTTTTTTCCTGCCTCACAGTCATTTCGATGGGACATTCACCGCTGATTCTGCCCCAGGATAGGGCGTGCTACGTCTTTTTTCCACGTGTAAAAAAAAAAAAAAAAAAAAAAAAGCAAGTGCTGCTTCCCATTGAAATGAAGGGGAGGCTGTTTTGAGGCGCCTTTTTGGAGCAGATTTTGAGGCAGAAATGCTCCAAAATCAGCACCAAAAAACTCAGTGCGAACTGGCCCTTAGGGCACATCCACACGGCGTGGTCATGTGAAACGTGGCCGCAGCGGTCTCAAATTACACTAATGAGACTGTACTGTTTAGTGGGTTTGTATTGTCAATGGCAGCGCAGTATTGAAGGTGATGTGTAGTGTTGGGCGATTCGAAGTCCACAAAGTGGACTTTGAACCGAATTTCAGGATGAGTTCAATTCGCTGCAAAGCTGAATTTCTTTGTGCTTGTGGTAGCGAATTAATTTAACCTGAAATAATGCAAAAAAAATCTATACTTAGCTCATCCATTTGCTTGCGACGGGCTGGCCGCCGCCATCTTGCTTGAGGATCTCGCTCGAATTCCTGTGCCACGTGACGGCATTTCGGGCCACGTGAGATTTCACACCAGATCTTCAAGCAACATGGCGGCGGCGGCCGGCCATCATAAGCAAATGGATGAGGTAGACATGATTCTTTTGTTTTTAAATTGTACACAGAGTTATGTATATCAGATGTCGCGATCATGTATGAATGTGGCATCTGAGGGGTACAATGACGGGGGCTGTGCAATCGGCTCTTCCTGTCATTGCACCCACTATCTATCTATCTATCTATCTATCTATCTATCTATCTATCTATCTCATATCTATCTATCTATCTATAATCTATCTATCTACCTGTCTCCTATCTATCTATCTATCTATCTCATATCTATCTATCTATCTATCTATCTATAATCTATCTATCTGTCTCATATCTATCTATCTATCTATCTATCTATCTATCTATCTACAGTATCTATCTCATATCTATTTATCTATCTATCTATCTATCTATCTATCTATCTATCTATCACATATATCCTATCTATCTGCCATTATATTATCCTATCTATCTATCTATCTATCTATCTATCTATCTATCTATCCATCTACAGTATCTATCTCATATCTATCTATCTATCTATCTATCTATCTCATATCTATCTATCTATCTATCTATCTATCTATCTATCTATCTATCTATCTATCTCATATCTATCTATCTATCTATCTCATATCTATCTATCTCATATCTATCTATCTATCTATCTATCTATCTATCTATCTATCTATCTATCTACCTACCTACCTATCTTTTATATCTACCTATTATCTATCTTTCATCATTTTAATCATATTTGCGATGATATTTAGAGTTGAGCGAAGTTCTCCAAAATTCGTTTTGACTGCTTTGGCAAATTTTGCAAAAAATTCGCTTTGTGACAACTTACTTTGTCACGAAGCTCATTTCTTTGCAAGTAGTGGGTTCAATGACAGGGAGCAGCGATTGCGCCGCCCCCGTCATTGAACCCCTCAAATACCGCATTCATCGCTGATCGCAGCATCTAAGATCCATATTAAAGCATTTTATTGTTTGTAATTAAAAAAAATATTTAATTGTACTTACCTCATCCATTGGAGTGCAAAGAGGCCGCCACAGCTATCTTGCTTAAATATCCAGCGCTAAATCTCACACTGCGCGTGGTTAGATTTTGCGTGGGATCTTAAAGTAAGATGGTCACGGCTGCCTCTTCACGCTCCAATGGATGAGGTAAGTATGATATTTTTAAGGCCATTTCAGGCAAAACTGATTAATTACCACGAAGCACGAGGAAATTTTCCTGAAATTCGGATCGAAGTCCACTTTGTGAACTTCGAATAGCTCAACACTAATGATAATGAGATGACTGCTAAAAAGTGATCTCAGTCTACAGGACAGGAAGTGTTGGCCTATTACTAGGCTTAAAGTGGTTATGCAAGGCCTATAATGCCCCCATATGCCCAGGCCACTCACACAGATAGTACTTACCTCACTCCCCGTCACTAGCGTCGCATCAGATGCCAGCACGGCCACCACTGCATCTCCTCCTCGAGCGACCCCCTTGCCCTAGTCGGTGGGTGTCAGCCATTAGCAGGCCGCAACGAGGACGATCCTCCCTAGCATCATGGGTGGCGCTAGGAAGGCACCCGCGACCTGCGTTTGACTGCCCCCTCCCGGCGACGGATGTTTTCATCCGCATGACGAGGAGATGCAGCAGCAGCAGTGCGGGCGTCAGAAGCAATGCGGTGGCGGGGAGCCGGGTAAGTAAAACCTCTGTAAGGGGCTGGGGTATATGGGGGGGGGGGGTATTATAGGCCTAGGATAACACGTTTAAAGGCCGGTGCAGAAACTGCAGGATTTTACAATTTATAAAAAAAATATTGATAGATATAGAAATCTAAAAAAATATGTTTACTATAAAAACGTGATCATTTTCCGCTACCATATTTCCTTTAAAGGCGATAAAAAGAAGAGAGAAGGCCCCATATCAAAACCTTCCGTTTCTCAAGGGCGAACGCCTGGATTACTAAGTCGGAGGTGAGATCGCGGCCTCTATTGGTGTCCCAATAAGGGAAATATTAGAAAATAACATGTGTCAGGGATTTCCTTTTCCCACGGAGCACAAAAGATTCACCCTGGCATCTACCCAGTTGGCAGATACCGATCGAGCCTTTTTTGCTCAATGAAATTTAATGAATACCCTCTGAGTGCACTTCCCAAATTCTCCTGTACAATTGCAGGGCACATTAGTGTCTGAAGGAGGCTCTTCATGTTCCTCCAGCGCCGGGAGGCTCCACAATGGCCCGCACAGATCTCCTCATTAGCATGCATTTCTGTATCTCTGGCCGCTCCGGGATTAGGCAGACGTTCCCAGCATTCATTTCTTTCGCCCCAATACCTTTTTGGAAGGGATGACAAATCAATGCAGTGCTCTGATGTCTGCTAAAGAGCACCCTTTAATTGGGACCCGGGCCTAGGATCGTCAAAGGCATTCCAGAGAGCTGTTCACGGGCCATACAGGACCAGTCACCAACAAAGAAGCCAGTGTGCCAGGGAGGGTCACTTACCTTCTCGTTAACATAGCAAGTCATTCAGGGAAATACAGAAATCCAGTACACGAAATTAACACGGGGGTAAATTAAAGGGATTATCCCATGATTGATGTACAAAATGAGAATCAGACATCACACAATACATGACAACCCCTTTCTAACAAAGCTAGAACCAGCCCTGTGCCTCACATGGATCCAGAGATCTCCCCATTCATTGCCCCAGTCGCTCTGCTAGATTTATTTCAGGCTGCCAGCTTCGTGGGAGTTTCCTTTCTCGTGGGTGTGTCCTTTCTGCTGCAGCTTTCTCGCTATCAAAGCTCAGGGACCAGCCCTGTACCTCACATGGATTCAGAGATCTCCCCATTCATTGTCCCAGTTGCTCTGCCAGATTTATTTCAGGTTGCCAGCTTTGCGGGTGTTTTCTTTTTCTGGTGTGTGTCCTTTATGCTGCAGCTCTCTTGCAATCACAGCTCAGGGACCAGCCCTGTACCTCACATGGATCCAGGAACCAGCCTTGTACCTCACATGGATCCACAGATCTCCCAATTCTTCGCTCCAAGTGCTCTGCTAGATTCATCTCAAGCTAGCAGCTCTGTGGGCATGTCCTTTCAGCTGCAGCTCTCTCCCTTTCACAGCTCAGGGGGTGTCTTTTCTGCTGCAGCTGTCTCCCTATCACATTGTGGGGGATGTCTTTTCGACTGCAGCTGTCTCCCTATCACAGCTCAGGGGTGTGTCATTCCTGCTGCACCTCTCTCCCAGTAACTGTCACAGCTTCTAACAGTAGATACGGCTGGTGGCAGCTCCAGTATATTAGGGCATCTGTGGATGCCACTATTATGGGGTGGAGGATATGTGGATAGCACTGTTATGGGTGGGAGATCTGTGGACGGCACTGTTATGGGGGATCTCTGGGTGACACATATATAGCAGTGCCATCCACAGATCTACCCCCATAACAGTGCCATCCACAGATCACCCCCCATAACAGTGCCCCCTCAGATCCCCCATAACAGTGCCCCCTCAGATCCCCCATAACAGTGCCATCCACAGATCCCCCATAACAGTGCCATCCACAGATCCCCCATAACAGTGCCATCCACAGATCCCCATAGTAGTGCCATCCACAGATCCCCCATAGTAGTGTCATCCACAGATCCCCATAACAGTGCCATCCACAGACCACCATTAGTTCAAAACCCACCAAAAGCACACTTTTTGGTTCAAAATATTTTTTTCTTATTTTCCTCCTCAAAAACCTAGGTGCGTCTTATGGGCCTTGATAGATAGATAGATAGATAGATAGATGATAGATAGATAGATAGATAGATAGATAGATAGATAGATAGATAGATATGGGATAGATGATAGATATAGATAGATAGATAGATAGATAGATAGATAGATAGATAGATAGATAGATAGATAGATATGGGATAGATAGATATAGATAGATAGATAGATAGATAGATAGATAGATAGATAATAGATAGATAGATAGATATGGGATAGATAGATAGATAGATAGATAGATAGATAGATAATAGATAGATAGATAGATAGATAGATATGGGATAGATAGATAGATAGATAGATAGATAGATAATAGATAGATAGATAGATAGATAGATAGATAGATAGATAGATAGATAGATAGATATGGGATAGATAGATAGATAGATAGATAATATATAATAGATAGATAGATAGATAGATAGATAGATAGATAGATAGATAGATGATAGATAGTACATGCCCATATTTATAATGAATATTTGCAGGTTTACATGATGTCTGGAATCAGGAGTGTAGCTAACGGTCATGGGCCCTGGTGCAAGAGTTCAGCTTGGGCCCCCTTCCCTCAGTGCTTTGTGTGTCTTCTTATGTGGCACAAGGGTCTTTGGGCCCCTCAGGCTCCTGGGCCCGGTAGCGACTGCAACCTCTGCACCCCTATAGCTACGCCCATATCTGGAATACTCTTTCTAGTAATTGCAGTCCCTCTCTTCCAGTTATCACCACCAGTCACATTATTAATGTCAGAGCTCCCAGTCCATTGTGATAACTGGTCTAAGAATTTACATTCCACCCGTTATAATTACCCCTCTTATCACCCGCTTCTGTCCAGCGGCTCCCTTGCTGTGAATAGAAGGCAGTTTAAGGTTTCTTGTCAAGAAATAAAAGGGTCTGATCATATTACGTCATTACCATGTCCCAAGAAAACCCCACCAGGTCCCGGGGGCCGCGTAACCCGTCAGTCCAGTTCTGCTTTTTCAGAAAATTCTGAATTTAAGACTAAGGCTATTTGTGAACCCGGCGGACGGAATAGATAACATTCTTCTCAGTGCAATCACTCCGCGCAATGCGAAATATGCAGAACGGCTTCGATGCCCCATCAGGCGGCGGGAAACTGCCTACCAGTCAATGCAAAGTCTGCACCAAATATAATTATTCTTTATACAGCACCAACATATTCCCTCCACGGGTCGTACAGAGATGGTCCCTATTCACAGCTGTTCCTCTTCCCATTGGAGCCCATAAACTAATTTGCCCAGTTCCGATGCACAGGGTCACATTTATTGAAGCTGTACGCCAGTTTTTTGCCATAGAAAAGTTGCAAATTTTTGAACAATGGGGCAATTTGCACCAAAAATGGTGCAACTTTTTAGATTTTCTGCCACTTTCTTTTTTTAAATGATAGGCTTAAAGGCCCTGGCCCTGGCCTTGCTGCTAGGGGAGTATTCCTCCATAATAGAGAGTTCTATGGTTGTTTCTGACAATGGAAAGCAGTTCTTTGAAAATTTATTGGCCATACAATTTTTTTGAGGTCTAAGCCTAGCCTAAAAAGGTAGTCCGACTTAAGTAGGGCTCCAGAGAGTTCTTGGGCAGTAGTCATTGAGTTCCTGTCTATTGTCCTCCATCAGCTCAAATTGTATGTGACTGCTCTGCGGGGGCGTGACACATAACAAAATAGGTAGAGCCTGTCAAGGTAAGGGGTGGAGCGTAAAAAAGGGGCATGTCTACCCTAGGTAAAAAAAATTATGCTTTACGCTTCACGCACCACAATCAAACTTCTTCCGTAAGTCAAGTATACTTAAAGGGAGTCTGTCACCACATTTTCACGTTTTAAACAGTTCACATAGCTGTAGCCTAACCATAGATGATTGAAATGGTACCTTTCTTTGTTTCTGTTGAGCTTCAAAACAGGCAAAACGCACTTTAATTCATATGTAAATGAGGGCTCGCAAGTGCCCAGGGAGGGGTTTACCGTTGGAGCCCAGGCTGCTCGGCCTCTTGGGCTCATATCCGCCCCATCCTCTGCCTCAGCCCGCCCTTCTGTTCGTCTTCTTTCTATTGCGATACAGTGATCTCGCGATGCCTGCGCTCTCCCTCGCTGGGCCGGGGCATGCGCACTGCGATGACCATTGTGGGCACGGCTTCACTGTCGCTACTGCGCATGCCCTGGCCCAGTGAGGGAGGCGCAGGCATCGCGAGATCACTGTCGCATAGAAAGAAGACGAACACCAGGGAACAGAAGGGCGGGCTGGAGGCAGAGGATGGGGCGGCGATATGAGCCCAAGAGGCCGAGCAGCCTGGGCTCAACAGCAAACCTCCCTGGGCACTGCGAGCCTCATTACATAGAATAAAGTGCGTTTTGCCTGTTTTGAAGCTCAGCAGAAACAAGAAAGGTACCATTTCAATCATCTATGGTCAGGCTACAGCGCTATGTGAACTGTTTAAAACGTGAATATGTGACATTCCCCTTTAATGATGCTACATGCACACAACCGTATGTATTTTGAGGTCCGCACAACACGGATCCGCAAAATACGGATACTGACCATGCGCATCCCACACTTTGCTCTGACCCTTGCCTGAAAAACGGACAAGAATAGGACGTTTTCTCATTTGTGGAATGGCTGCGGACAGCACATGGAGGACATGCGCGTGCTGTCCCCATTTTTGCGGCCTCATAGAAATGAAAGGGTTCGTGTGCAATCCACAAAAAAAAGTAGATCGAGGGTGGACCAAAAATATAATCGTGTGCATGAGACCTAACAAAAAAGCATTGTCCCAACTGTCCCGGATCTGACAGGACAGTCCCAGATTTCAGTGGCTGTCCCGCTGTCCTGGTACGGGGGAGGTATGTCCCGCTCTCAGGCAGCTGTCCCTGCTTCCATGAGTTACCTGTAATAATAAAGCAGAGAGCCATCGCCGGCATCGGCTCCCTGCTCCATCATTCCTCCCCCCTTTTGGCAGTCCACTACTCTGGTCTGTGTGGGGGGCGGGGCCGGCTGGCAGTGAGCCTGGGCTCCTCCTCCTCCACAGAACACAGCTGATTCTGCTCCTAGGAACAAGGTGAGTATGTGGAGTTTATTTTTTTAACTTTCTGTGAGGGGGCACATAACTGGGCATACTGGGGGCACAGCGGGGCATATTACTGTCAGGGGGCACAGTTGGGCATATTACTGCCAGGGGCACTTTACTGGGCATATTACTGTGATGGGACACAGCTGGACATATTGCTATGAGGGGACACAGCTGGGCATATTACTGCCAAGGGCACTTTACTGGGCATATTACTTTTAGTGGGCACAGCTGGGCATATTACTGTCAGGGGGCACAGATGGGCATATTACTGTCAGGGGACACTTTACTGGGCATGTTACTGTCAGGGGCACTTCACTGCGCATATTACTGTCAGAGAGCACAGCTGGGCATATTACTGTCAGATGGGCACAGCTGGTCATATTACTGTCAGGGGGCACTGCTGGGCATATTACTGTCAGGGGGCACTGCTGGGCATATTACTGTCAGGGGGGCACAGCTGGGCATATTACTATCAGGGGGCACATATCTGGGCATAGCTACTGTGAGGGGGCACATATCTGGTCATAAACACTGTGAGGGGTACATATCTGATCATAACTACTGTGAGGGGGCACATATCTGGGCATAACTACTGTGAGGGGGCACATATCTGGGAATAACTACTGTGAGGGGGCACATAACTGGGCATAACTACTGTGAGGGGCACATATCTGGGAATAACTATTGTGAGGGGTCACATAACTGGGCATATTACTGTGGGGGGCACATATCTGGGCATAATTACTGTGAAGGGGCACATAACTGGGCATATTACTGTGAGGGCGCACATATCTGGTCAAAACTACTATGAAGGGGGTACAATGCTGGCATAACTACTGTGCAGTGGCATAAAGGGGAATAGTTACTATGTGGGGAATTCATGGGACTGGGTGGGATTATGTTAGTTATGTTTTGGGTGGAGTTAGAGGCGTGGCCTGGTGTGAAAAAAATTTGTGCACGCCGCACTTAGTGTCCCTCTTCCGTCTTTTCAAAAGTTGGGCGGTATGAAAAAGGATGTTCCAAAGTGGAAAAGGGTTGTCTAGGGTAGGAAAAACATGGCTGCTGTCTAACAAAAACAGCTCTTTACCTGTCCATGGGGTCAGCTCAACCGAAAGTAAAAAGTAAGGGAAGTGAATAGCTGAAGAGAACAGAAAGCTCTAAGTAGGTCACAGCACCTAGACGTGAGTGTCAGCTGGCAGGTAGATAAGCCCCACGGAGGCCTTTTCAATACATTTCAGACTTTTCAAGAGCAGAAACATGGAAATGAAAGCAACAGGAGAACGAGAGAAGCGGAGACACAGAAGAGGCCTCCCGATAAGCAGAATGAGCTGCTATTTGGCAGGTTCAGACCCTTAATTTAGTCTCCGTCTATTGTGACCGATTTAACAAAAGCCACAAGTTTGATTCCCACAGAGT